>JAAXCT010001903.1:0-114625 GCA_012490785.1 Eragrostis nindensis | reverse complement strand
TATGGTTCGTTCATGTTTCATCTACTGCCAATGTCAAATAATACAGATTGTTTGTATATATCCATTCCCATCTGCATAGATTAATTCAAGCTTTTACTTGGCGCCAAGTAAGACCAAAAAAGGGTGGTTGGTGATGGGGCAGAAATGAATTGCAGGCGTATTTTAACATTTTGTGTTGAAGAAAGCAAGGTTGAAGTTTGGACCGAAATTTCACATGACCATAAAACAAGCTATATATAGCTGCATCAGCTAATGGAAAGTTGTGTCATTGACCGGACATGGGCCACATCCATGGTCAACTGATCATAATATTCTCTGCTGACAGCGTCGGATACATATGTAAGTGTTGACAATTGGACATGCGTGGCCATACAAAAGAGAAAAAGAGCATGGTACATACAACTACTACCACGACAAGTGCCGCACCTACGCGTGCTCTGCTGAATGGATCAATGCACCGGTGTGATGCGTGATGGGCTTGGGCGATCAAGATGCTACCGAGACTCTGAGACGGGCGCGCGCGCGCGTCAGCTTCAGTGATGACCGGATCAAAGTAAGGAAAACCCGGTCAGTCAAAGTCAAATTTACCCTAGGCTCGGCCGTACTTAGTTGCGAACTCTTCTTGGGAACACAGACATAAACAACCATTTCGAGTGTCCTGCCTGTGTGTGTGAGCACTCGGTGAGAGACTGTTCAAAGTCAAGCACCACGTGCCCCGACATACATTCTCACCGCTTCCGCTGCCACTTTGCATTGCCTGGTCCTACCACTTGCCTGGTCCATCGGTTGGAACTATAAGTAGCGCTCCGCTTCATCGTCTTGGATCCATCCAACCGTCTGCACAAATTTAGTGAAGTGACAGACCTGCAAAGGAAGTGGTGTTTAGCAAACATAAGTGATCATCGCCGAGCCAAAGCTCGAGTCATCTAGCTAGCTAGCTCGACCCGAGCTAGTGACCCAGTCAGTGCACGGCCATGGCGTCGCCGTCTGTGCAAATCTCCCCCCGCGGCAGCTGCTGCGGTTCGTGTCGTCCCGCCTGCGCCTGGCCGCGCTCAATAACCTCTCCTCCCCTCCGCCGGCGGCCAGCAGCCACCACCGCCGCGGCCTGCCGCCGCAGCGGTCTACCAGTACCAGCTGCGAGAGACAAGAAGGAGCAGCGCACGGACGAGAGCGCTGCTGACGCGACGGGTACGCCACGGCGGGTGGAAGACGCGGTGGCCGCGCCTGGCCAACTGCTGGTGGCGAGACTAGGCGATCCTCCAGGTGCACCCGGCCCGCCGAGGGAAGGCGGCGGCGGGCAGCATAACTAACGCCTGTGACGGCGTCAAGGAGCGTGGCGAATTGCAGGGATGAACCCCACCGGCATCGACGCTGATGCTGCTGCCGCTTCTTGATTCTTGACTTTGTTGTAACCCGTGACGGGTTATGATATAGTACACAAGTAGATAGAATTAGGTTATTCGTTGGAATGATGTGTACAGAAGTAGATATAGGATTAGCTTAGTACAATTTGAAACGACCAAAAATTTGTTCTGTAAACAGTTCTCATTATCTCTACGTTCTTTTTTTTTTACGAATTCATTATATCTCTACGTTGTGGAAGCTCTGTTCATCCGTAAACATCCAAGCAAGCTCTCTGTTTAGGTCCTTTGGATTGGATGAATACACATGGAATTTGGAGGATTCAAACTTCCACAGGAAGTTTTCGTTCATCCTTCTCAGATGTGTGCGTGTGTGTGTGAGGATTCAAAAAAAATAAAATAAAGATGTAGTATATATGCACCGCGAGAGATAAATTCAGGTTCCACACAGAGATGCATGCAGTTCTCTCCATTTATGAACTTCTTTGAGGCGCTCGGACCGACACAACGCTACATTCTATGCATATAATGGACAGTCAGATGAGAAGTTTGGTGCCATATCGAACGCCATGTGAGCACGAGTTAGAGACGTTGCTTTGGTAGATACAAGAATAGCCAGATGAGCTAGTTCCTTCAGTATTGCTAGAGGTGAGCTACTTTAACACAAGCATTTTAGTCACATACTGCTAGTTTAGCACAACACATAGAACTTAAATGACCTATGTCGTATAATGGTGTAAGCAGTCATCTAGATCCATCATATTCTCATCACCGGCTTGCCTTTCCTCCCACTATTGAGCAAACGCAAATTCGCACAAAACCTGTGAAGATTAACAATATCGCATTTGCACGGTTAACCACATTTGATGTTGAAGTCTAAGTCCGTGAAAAAGTTGTATGCCTCGCATACCACTGGGTCTAAAAATCAATATGTTGAACAATAGAGAAACAAAAGAACATCATTTACATCCACTTTGTCGACTTCCAACGCATTCTGTTTCCCCTACTTCAATCCACTTCTTAGTGCTTTTACCCTACCTATGTTAACTTTATGTGACATATAATGGATAGTTGATGTATGATTTAGCAAAAACATAACATGATTATAGATGGAATAATTACAAACTTATAATTCGCAACAATTTTAGAATCATCAAATTTAAATACCAAACGCCAACATTTTCTTTACTCTTGATTTATCATAATTTGACCATTAATCAAATAATTTGTGCATGGTAAAGACATAAAAGTGTTATTTATCTGTACCCACCCTTACATATGTGATATGGGAGTACTTATTTCTGGATTGTGCATTTATAAATTGCCAAAGGTGGGTTCTATTATTTGTTGTTGAGTTTTATTCTGCACCTTATGTGTACTCAAATTTCCACTTGGAGGGCAACCAAAGATGGGATTCCTTTTTGGGTTTGTATCACTTTCTACTTGATTATGGTATCAGTAAGCCTATTGTTGTCATGTCGTTTGCCTCAGCCTCACATAGGATGCAATCGCCTCCAATCATAAGAGTATTATATATGGCTATTACTACATTTTTTGCCAAGTGCAAAGTATTTGTTGTAGCAATTTAATTTTTTTCATTTATTTATAGATAGTTCTTTGAATTTTTTTAATTTTCGCCCTTGGTATGACAGGAAATAACTGTCCTTTAATATAAAAATAACATGCTGTAAAATTTTGGGAGTATTTTAGTTTTCCAGTGAAAGAGGTATGAGTACATTTCATGGCACGTGCAAAAGCACTGAATCGTGTATCATCAAGTTTAGTACTACTACACCTTTTCAGCCACCCCATGCAACAGGCAGTCACTCCAGACCACGGTTGTCAAGCATGATGAACGATGCAGATTCGACCGAGACGGACGACGTTAAGTTCGGTGATGACCGGATCAAAGTCGTCTTACTAAACCCAGTCAGTCAACGTTACGCAATAAGCTAGGCCGTCCTTAGTTTTGAACAACTCTCGGTTAAAACAGACGCGTAATCTCGTCTTGACCTCGATCGTACTCTGTGTGTGTACACGCACGTTACAGACTGGTCAAAGTCAAGCATCCGGCTACCATGCATACTTATAAGTAGCGCCCCGTTTCAATCATCATCGTTCTACCCATCAGTCATCAGCACAAAGTTAAAACGACACTAGCCAACTCAAGAGATTACCATAATATCGAGCCAGAGCTCGAGTCATCTAACAGCTCGATAAGGTCCGAGCTAGCTATAGTTATCCAGCGCACGGCCATGGCGTCGCCGTCGTCAGCTCCCATCTCCGTCCGGCTCCCGGGGCAGCTGCTGCGGTTCATGTCGTCCCGCCTGCGCCTGGGCGAGCTCAGCCTCTCCTCCCCTTCCGCCGGCCTGCAGCCACGACCGCGGCCCGCCGCCGCGGCAGGTTACCAACACCAAGAAGCAGCGGCGCACGGCGACGAGAACGCTGCCGCCGCCACGGGTGCGCCGCGGCGGGTGGAGGACGCGGCTGGCCAGCTGCTGGTGGCGAGGAGAGGCGCTCCTCCCAAGGGTCAACCCGGCCCGCCGAGGGAAGGCGGCGGCGGGCAGCACAATTGACGCCGTACCGACGTCAAGGGGTCTGAGCTCGTGGCGACGCAGGGATAACACACCACCGATGTGACCGATGGCTGTGCTGGAATCGTGGAACATCATCCAAGCTGCCGCTGTCAGTCACACCTTGATTCTTGAGTTCGTGGCAACCAACGGCGCTTGGGCATAGAAGAAGGTACGAATGAAGATGAGAAAGCCGAGCCGACGGTTTTACGATAGTATGAAACACCAAATAGGATAGAGGATTAGGTTACCCATTGCTGCTCCTTTTTCTCTGTATGAAACTGGATCAGATTAAACTAGGAGTGTGTACTGGCAGCTACTACTATTTTCGTGACCGAAATGGTACGAACTCAATTTCATTCAGAAGAGGCACGGATCAGAAAAATGTTTCAGTAAACAATATAACTCCCTTCACTTGGGAAATGCTTATCCCCGGTCTTTTCATTTGCCTCAATCCTTCTTTTATATATTGTTTACAAAATCCTTGGATTGTGATTCCATTCGTTCAGAGATATAGGTGGATATACACCTTTTACTTGAAAATTGTGCCCGCGTTGCATGAAGTCAATATCTAATTAAAAACTTTGACTACCAATTTCTTTGAATACATTTGACTAAACATCAAAAATGATACAGTATGGGCTTGGCACCATTGCCGTCCACACAGTCCTAGACTTTGGCTCTACTCCACAAGTCTATATCAAAACAAATCTTGGCTCCTTTTCTCTTTGTTGCACGCGATCTCTTATGAAATCTTTTAATCGCCATATAAAATAGTTACATGAGGAAACAAATGAATTCTACATGCATGCATCCTGATGATCGAATCATCACGCTGCCATACTCAAACTTTATGTCCCTTACCAGAGACCATGTGCAAGTTTTGCGTGGTGTGGAACATCGATCTCCTCATGCGTCCTCATGATCGCCACACAGTAGATATGGACCCAATACTTGATAAAAAATCAACGAGCCATCAATTTAATGAATGCAAAGAAAAAATATCACAGAAAATAGAAAGATAAAAGACATTATATTTTTAATGAGGTTTAACAATCTAAGTCCACATCCTTATTTGGGAAATAACAAGAGGCCATTCTCGCCGTTAAAGCCTTTAGCAACACAGACATCTGGACATACATGATCAAACCGTTTGCCATCTTGGAAACCGCTTGGAATGATGCCACCACTCGTCTTATCGTCTACATTAATTTGTTATTTTATTATTACAATGTGGTGCTCATATATTTAAGCTAGGACACAAGTTTGTCACAGATTTATATCAAACCACCTAATAAAAGTCAGGTATTGTGCACAGTTGGTCTTAGATGTTTGTTTTACTTTAATTGTTTCATATGACCATAAACTCGATATATAAAACACATAGTTCACCGAGATTTTAGTACCATTAAATCTAAAATATATGACACGAACCTTATCGTTCACATTTGATAATACACAATTTCACTATCAACCAAAAGAATATTGTTCATGGTAAAGGTAAGAAAAGTTTGTGTTGATTTGTACCTATTGGTTTTACAATGTATAGATAGCTTATAGCTAATTTTCACATATGAGTTATTTATTATTCTTACACATACGGAGAGTACTATTTTATTGGATATTGAGCACTATTCTTACACATCCCTATGCGTACTCAAATTCAAAACTCTAAGTAAAGATGAAATGCATGTGAATTAACTCGCCTTTTCGTAAGTACATTCATGCTACGCTTCTACTTATGATAGCAGTATGCTTATCTTTGTGTCTTCAGCCTCATCTTGTATCCGGTCACCTCCCATCATAGGAGCACACGGCCATACATTTGTTGACAAGTAAGTGACTTTTGAAACATTTAACAATATCTTGTGGTAATTTAATATGTCAGTCAATTTCTAGTTCAATATTTTTACCATATATTCGCCCATAAGTTTTAAAATGAAAGAGGTATGCTTACATAGATTGCATCGTTATCTCCGCATCGTTATCTCGACACGTGCAACTCACTCAATTGTGTAAAATCAAGTTTAGCTTTCAACCGCCGCATGCCATAGGATGTGGCTCCGCGTGAACCAAAGGAGCAGACGTACCTGGGTGTACGGTGGATCCATTACGCGCGGTGCAAAAGATTGATAATGTGTTACAGGAGCCAATGGATTGATAAAGTACTTAGCAGAAGATGGACTCGACTGGACCACGTACGTACCTCAGAGCTTATGGTTTCTCCGTTGTCAGAACACATTCGAGTAGAAGTCAAGGTTAGACACCATGCATCAGCTGCCTCTCGTACTCCGTCTTCTGCTCCCGATGGCCCGTGGGTCGATCAGTTATATACTCCTAAATAGCGCGCAATGATCATCAGTTATATACTCTGTCTTCTGCTCCCGATGTTTATCGTGGTTCTTTCTAGTCATGGCTGCGGATCAGTGTGGGTTTGGTTTGTGGTGACACTCGGATTTGTATTCTCCCATAATGAATTCGGTAAAGGAGGCGATGATAGGCTCAACGGCGACAAGTTTTTTTGTATTTATGTGTGAAAGGTATGTGTAGGATGAGGATAGTGGATGGTGAGATGTTCGTATTAGTTACGATCAGAGTTCTCGTTCATGTCATATTAGTATGAGATGATGATCCTATTTGATGAAATTTACTGTTTTTTTTTAAGTTTCTTGTGATCACCACACCCGCGTCACTCTTGACCACTGGATGCATGCAGGGTCACGCGTGGCTGCTGAGTATCCCATCAACGTGGTCTCGCGCGCGTGAACCAAAGGAGCAGGAGTGCAGGACGTACCCATACGGTACGTCGCGCCGGACCAGTCTGCGGCGCAGCACCACTACGACGGCGCGAGTGAGACGGGCGCGTATTTCGTCGACCAGGTCAAACCAACAGCACCAATACCCGGTCGTCATTCCTCGTGTGAGTAGAAGTCAAAGTCAAACAACATGCCCTTCGTACTCAGTCCGCTTTTTATCGAGTGATGATGGATCCATGTGTTATAAATAGCGCCCCATGGTCACCAGCCGCAGACATCCAGACCAAACCAGTGGCTAGAGCACGCAGCCATCCATCGACCAGCGACAGATTCGAAACTGAAAGTGAGACAGATCAAGCTAGCTAGATCACAGGCAGTAGCTAGCTTGAGCCGGATACGAGGCACTACTGCACGGCCATGGTTCATCGTCCTCACTCCTGCTCCAGCTCTCGCGGCGGCTGAACCCGTCAACGACATCGCTGGTCGTTACGACGACGGCGACGACATCGCTGATGCGCTCGGTGAGGTGGACGTGGCGGCGGCCGGCCAGCTGCGGGCGGAGATGAGAGGCGCGCGCCCCCCAGGCGGGAGCCCCGGCGAGCCGAGGCAAGGCAGCGGCGGGAGAATCCACGCCGCACCGGCGTCGAAGAGCAGAGGACAGCGAGCGCTGACGCCGCCTGGTCCGCCGAGGGAAGGCAGCGGCGGGAAAGTTCATCACGCCGCGCTGGCGTCGGTGACGCGAGGACTGCGAGCCCTGACGCCGCCAGGCACGCCGAGGGAAGGCAGCGGCGGGAAAGTTCATCACGCCGCACCGGCGTCAGCGACGCGAGGATGCGAGCCCTGACGCCGCCTGGTACGCCGAGGGAAGGCACCGGCGGCCAAGGTGGAGTCATCCGCCGCTCCTGCGCTTGCTGCTGTGCTTGTTCAATCTTGAGCACAGATATGGAGCTAACTAGGCACAAGAAAAATCCAACAAAGTCGAGAAAGTCACACATGAAGCTATAGAACCGATAAATTAGATTCACTACTACAAGCAGATATATAGTACTATGTCGCATGCAGCTGGAACATTTTTGGTGTAAATATATAACAGTATCGCATTTTCGCATTCGAAATTGTCTGGATTTTGTCTTGGAAGTGAAGCCAAAAAACGACTGAAGAGGAGAAAGTCACGTCACGCAACATACGAAGAAGCGATAGGTTGGAATAGACTACTATTATGCAAATAGTACTACTGAAAACTGATGCCACTCATGAACAATGTTTATTTCTCGTGTGGCTAATCCAAAGCCGCTGATACATTTCTACAAACGGCCAGGCACGTCTACAGCTATTACCTTTGCTTCAATCCGTGTGGAGGGTGTGGATTCTCCAACCTATACATACCCACAATCTTATTTCTCCGTCCATGTTTGCATGTGCTCTTGTCTCAAAACAAGATTAACCGTTATGCAGAGCCTTCATGGTAGGCAAATTCTTGAATCACTATCGCTTAAACTCTAATTTTGTATAGAGAAAATTCTTCCTTGGCCTCATAAAAATGCACCTGCCTTCCATGGTCCTTCCGGATTTGAAATTCTTTATGAGGACCAAAACTAATTTTTGGTTCCTTCCAAGGTCATTCCGTTAGTCATAGAACTTAACAATGTTAAATGGAGGGTAGAAAGACGATTTTACTCCTGATTTGAAATGTTCTTTGATTATTTTCAAAAAATGTGAATGTGAGTATTAATTAATCGGTTATGTTTATTTTGAAATTATATCTTGGTTTGTTTTTTAAAAAAATGAGCATTATTTTCATATTTCATTTCATAATACTCATATCGCACAATTTTATGAAACTAACTAAAGTTTTATTAAAATCAAGGGTAAAATCATCTTCATATCTTGATGTAATGAATGATAAAGCTGTGAGTTCTATTTTTTGACCACTTCATTAACTTCGGTTGCACAACAACCTTGTAAACATTGACCCACTTCATACTATGATCTCTAATACATGCTTCGCTTTTGATGACCACGGATTAAATATAGAAATTGCAAAATTCACAACAATATTAGTACCATAAAATCTACAATACAAGGGATCAACATCATCCTTCAAATTTCATATTATCATAATTTCACCACTATTCAAATAGGTTTTGTGCATGGTAATGACAAGAAGGTGTTGTTTATTTGTACTTTATATACATAGGTGACGATCGATTGTGTTTTTTTTTATTGTATATGCATTTAAAGATCACCAAGGTGGGCTATTTATTTGTTGTTGAGTTGAATTGTGCATCTTTGTGTTGCCAAATAAATTTGTCTCACTTCTTACTTGCGATATCAATAAGCTTATGTGTTCATGTCTTGTGCCTCACATATAGGGCGTGGTCACCTCCAATCATAGGAGCGCATAGGAGCGTATGGCCGTTACATTCTTGACAAGTGGTAACTTTTTAATCATCTAACGGTTTACAACGCAGAAAGTAATATTTCTTGTATATTTCCAACTAGTTTCTATAATTTTAATCTTTCACGCATGATACGACAAGATTGCCTTGCCGTTAATCTAATAAAACGCTAAAAATAATAAGGAGTATTTCATTTTTTAAATCGAAAAGGTATGTGTGATATTTCACGGTTCTCGACAAATGTAATGTACTCCCTCTGTCCCAAATAGATGTCGCTGTTGACTTTTTTGACTGCTCGTCTTATTAAATTTTTACGCAAATTTTTTTTTTTACAATTTGTTTTATCATTGAATATATTTTAATCATGACATATTTGTTTTTATATTTAAATAATTTTTTGAATAAGACGAAGAGTCAACATGATGTCCAGTGACAAATATTTGGGACGAAGGGAGTTCTCGATATGTACCATAAAGTTTCGTGCCTTTATTAAGCCACCACATGCGGCAGCTTGGTTTTTCCAGTCTCACTCAGCACGGGCACGCACATACGCGCGACGGCTGAGTATCCCATCGACGTGGCCTGACATGAATCCAAAGTAGCAGGACGTACCGGTACGCAGTCCATCGACGTGGCCTGACATGAATCCAAAGTCCAGGACGTACCGGTTATCAGTGCAGCACCAGGCGGGCCGACGGCGCGACGAGACGGGCGCGTATATCATTTTCGTCGACCAGGTCAAACCAACAGCACCAATACCCAGTCGTCATTCCTCGTGTGACTCTGAAATCTGAACGCACACACGTGAAGAGAAGTCAAAGTCAAACAGCATGCCTTCGTACTCAGTCCGCTTTTGATCGAGTGATGGGTCGATGTGTATAAATAGCGCCCCATTATGGTCACCAGCAGCCGCAGACATCAAGACCAAACAGTGGCTACACATACATACGCACGCAGCCATCCATCGATCAGCGACAGATACAGAAACTGAAAGTGAGACAGATCAAGCTCGAGTCACTGGCAGCTTGAGCCGCGTACGTACCGAGGCACTACTGCATGGCCATGGCTTCGTCGTCGTCACTCCTGCTCCAGCTCTCGCGGCCGGCTGAACCCGTCAACGACATCGCTGGCCGATACGACGACATTGCCGATGCGCTCGGCGAGGTGGACGTGGCGGAGGCGGGCCAGCTGCGGGCGGAGATGAGAAGCGCGCCTCCCCAGGCCGGGCGCCCCGGCGAGCCGAGGCAAGGCAGCGGCGGGAGAATCCACGCCGCGCCGGCGTCGGGAAGAGGACAGCGAGCGCAGACGCCGCCTGGTCCGCCGAGGGAAGGCAGCGGCGGGAAAGTTCATCACGCCGCGCCGGCGTCGGTGACGCGAGGACTGCGAGCCCTGACGCCGCCAGGTACGCCGAGGGAAGGCAGCGGCGGGAAAGTTCATCACGCCGCGCCGGCGTCGGCGACGCGAGGACTGCGAGCCCTGAAGCCGCCAGGTACGCCGAGGGAAGGCAGCGGCGGCGAGAAAGTTCATCAAGCCGCGCCGGCGTCGGCGACACGAGGACTGCGAGCCCTGACGCCGCCTGGTACGCCGAGGGAAGGCGCCGGTGGCCATGGTGGAGCCATCCATGCCGCTCCTGCGCTTGCTGCAGTGCTTGTTCAATCTTGAGCACAGATATGGAGCTAACTAGGCACAAGAAAGATCCAACAAATTCGAGAAAGTCACGGATGAAGAACCGATAAATTAGATTAAACTACCACTAGCAGATACTACTAGCTAGTATGTAGCAACTTGTAACATTTTTGGTGTAAATATTTACAGTATCGCAATAACACATCCGAAATTGTCTGGATTTTGCTTGGAAGTGAAGCCAAGAGAGCCGAACCAAATGTTCAGCGCAACAACCCATGCACGTCTCATATGTCAGCCCGGGGAGCTCTCGGTTTGTTGATTTATCTACAAAACCTGAATCATCCTCTCTACTTCAACACACACTAACTGAAAACTGGTGCCACTCACGAAAAGTATTCTACCTTCTACTATAAACTTTGCTTTGTGTTTTCGTGGAGAGAGGGCGTGGATGAATGGTTGGATTCTCCAACGCATATCTGTCCTGCCCCATCCTGGCGCTCCTGGTCGGATGGAGACGTTCTTTGCTTGTGAGCCATCCACCGCACACACGTGCGGTCGCGCAAAGCGGCTACCAACGAATGCGGCTACCAAGGGCGACATATCAGAAACTGAAAGTGAGACAGATCAAGCTAGAATCACTGGCAGATTGACCCCGCATACCGAGGCACTGCACGGCCATGGCTTCGTCGTCCTCACTCATGCCCAGCTCTCGCAGTCAACAACATCGCGCTGGTCGTTACGGCAACGGCGACAACATAGCTCATGTGCTCCTGCTCCGTGAAGTGAACGTGGCGGCGGAGCGGAGAGGTGAGCCTGCTGCTGCTGTGCTTATTCAATCTCGACTTGCAAAAAACGGAGCTAACAATAGTTGCAACTTGAACTTGGCACCAATAAATACTAGTACTCTCTCAGTCTAAGAATATAAGCATTTTTGGCTTTGATCAAAGTCAAGTTTTTTTTAACTTTGACCATTAATGTAGCAAAAAGGTATAGCACTGCCACTGCACTATATATAATTGATGTTGTTAGATTCATTGTGAAACTATCCATTCTAATACGCAACTTATCATATTTAAAATATTTTACTTTTATGTATGTCGCTAGTCAAAGTTGCGATTATTTAAGTTTCAACAAATCCAAAAATGCTTATATTCTAAGACGGGGGTGATGACAGAACTGGACTGCATGCCTGATTTCGAAATTTTCATGTTACAGAGTATACAATAGTATACTACATCTGTCCCTAAATATAGGGCTTCCTAGCATTCAAACTCAAAAAATACTATAGGAGTCAAAAGACCGTCACACCCTTTAGTTTTACCTTAACCCATCCCTCCCTCTCACCAACTACAAAGTTTGTTCTATTTTCAAAACGTTCTACATTTAGAGAAAAATTCAAACATCTAAAACGCTCTATATAAAGGGGCGGAGGGAGTGTATGGAAACTGGGTTGTCATTTTTACTCAAGAAGAAAAAAAAAGAATGTTGATTGACATGAGCCATGAGCGTGTTGATTGACACTTACATGGACCACGTGGCATGCAAAAAGAGCAGGGCACGCACTACTACAACGCAGTTCAGCACACCCTTGATGACTGGATCAACGGTCAACGCACACGGTGTCAAGCGTAACCAACGATATCAACATGCGACTGAGCATGCATGTCAGGATCTAACGGCGGCCCGTACTTTGTTTTTAGCTACTCTTGGCAACACAGACGCGTAATCTCGGCTTTGACCTCGTATACAACCATGTCAAGTGTCCTAACCTCTCCCTCTCTCTCTGTGGGTGAGCACACGTGAGCGACTAGTCAAAGTCAAGCACCATGCCATGCGCCCAACATTTGTCCGCTTCCGCTACCACTTGCTCGGTCCTTCTCTACCTGCTACCCCATCCATCCAGCGGTTGTAGGAGAAACTTATAAATAGCGCTCGGCTTCATCATCCTTGGATCCATCAGCCATTCCCCAGCACAAAGTGAAGCAATTAACTGAAGCGGTGTTCATCAATTGATCACGTACGGAGCCAAAGCTTGAGGATTCATATATATATCTAGCTAACTTAATCCGATCCGAGCAAGGAAGCGAGGCGCGCATGGCCATGGCGTCTCCGTCATCAGCTCCGACCTCCCTCCCACGGCAGCTGCTGCGGTTCGTGTCGTCCCGCTTCCGGCTGGTGGACGCGCTCAACCTCTCTTCCCCCTCCGCCGCCGCCGGCTGCCAGCTGCGGCTCCCACCGAGGCCCGCCGCCGTCGCGGCGGCCAGCAGCTACCAAGAACAAGGAGCAGCAGCGCGCGACGATGAGAACGCTGCGGCCGCGGCTAGCCACCAGCTGCAGCTGGTGGCGAGGGGAGGCCCTTCTCCCAAGGGGCGCCCTAGCACGCCAAGGCCAGGCGGCGGCGGGCAGCACAATTAAACGCCGTGTCGACGTAAGGGGCATGGGCGCGTGGCGAAGAAGGGATGAACCCCGCCACCGATGGCTGCCTGCGGTGTAACCGTGCAATATCATCCATCCGAGCTGCTGTGCCGGTCGCAAATCTTGATTCTCTTGGCTCCTTGCTAGCCAATGGCGCTATTGCATAGAGGAAAATCTGAATGAAGTCGAGAAAGCGGATTAGGTTACTCATTGCGCGCTGCTCATTCTCTTTTTCTGTAATAATGATATTGGATCAGATTAAAACAGAAGCGGTGCGCTGGCTACCTACTTGTACTAGTTATGTGACTAATACAGCTATGAATCGAATTTCATTCTTAAGAGAGCCCAAAAAAAGTTGGTGAGCGTTGCGGGTATAACATTGTACTCGTATTACGTCTATGTTGAGCAAGTCAAGCTTATCCATAAATCTTCAAAAGCTCTCTTCGACATCTCCTTTTATAGGTTGTTTGGTGTGCAACCACAAGCTGCCACCGCCATAGTCGTCGCGCCACACTTTGTGGCGAGCAGGATTGGCGCCACAATTCGCCACCGAATAAGCACACAAAAAGTGTGGGGGCCACAACCCAGAGCAAGCAACCAAGCAATGTCTTTTTCAATGTGGCTGTCTAACATTCGGTGCGGCCAAGTGTGGCCGGAAAGCAAACAGGCCCTTAGTCCTCTGCTATCTTACATAAGCACACAATATGATCTCAATAATTCATGGCTAACATAATCAATTAATGTCACAATCAGTATGATATGCATTAAATTCAAATCATTAAGATCAATTTCTTTATCATTTCCACAACATACTATGTAGGTGTGTGGCTGTGTCTCTGCACCATTGACTCGTCCAAAGTTAACAAGGCGTGAATGCTAGCGCCTTAGAGTCAGGATCTCAGGCAAGCTAGAAAGCAAAATCACAAAAATGCCGTCACAAGAGCCCAAATGTGAAAGGAGATTATCGATGTTTCAACTCGTGTCCGACGGGATCGTGAGGTGCCAAATTGGGATTTTGCAGGTGGTTGTTGATGAAATGCGGTCTACGTGCTTACGCTTACGAATGTTAGATTGGTCAATGATTTAATCACAAGGGACCACTAAAACAGCAACAATGATAGTATATAACCTTTTTTGTTGGTCCTCTCTCCGTCTCCTTCCATCAGATGATTTTCCTAGCCGATTAACCTCATCTAGTTTTAATGATGGATGCTCAAAATAGCCAATGATTGTGAATTACATTTGTGTCTTAAAATTATTTTGTGCGGAAAGGGGGGTCAAAGTCCCATATCCTGACTTGTGACTCCGCCAGTATTCATATATTCAATAGAAAAAGTGGATAATCAAGATGTTTTTAGTACCATAAACTTTAAAATATAGAATATCAACATTATCTTTCACATTTAATATTAACACGATTTCACCATTGCTCATGATAGTTTCGTGCATGCTAAGGACAAGAGCGTGTGTGTTTATTAGTACGTTTTCTTACATATGTGACATGGGAGGACATTTTATTTTTGTATTGGACATGCATTTAAAATCCGCCAAAGATGGTTGTTTGATAGGCTATTAATAAGTTGTATTGTGCGCAGTATGTGCTCTCAAATTTCAGCTTGTAAGGTATAAATTGTACCCTCCTTTTCTTGTGTATCACTTTCTACTTATGACATCAATAATATTCTTATGTTCGCGTGCCTCACTTGGGATGCATGCAGTCAGTCACCTGTAATCATAGGAGCATATAGCCAGGCCCGTCCCATAGGGTGTGCGGACGGTGCGATCACACAGGGCCCCCAAATTCTGAGGCCCCCAACTCAGACCAAGCATAGATGAACTACTAGTTGATACCCAGCCAAAAAAAGCAGCAGCAAGCCTTGCACAAATGCCTTGCGTGTGTCCAATTACTGATCGAGTTTGACGTAGAACGTTGTGAATTCTCTGATCTAAGGTCCTTTCGATAATCTGACAATTGATGCTAATGTTGCCAATGATGCTTTTTAAATGAAGACTATGTACACATTCAAGCAACAAATACACTTTTTTCTATCTTATATAGCTTTTTTTTTTAGATAATGGTTCCAACCTTGACCTTCTAAAAAGCTATAGCGTCGCTGGCTTTGACTCCATAGAAAATTACAACAAAACACGATCATCGACCTGAGTCGGTCCCAATTCGCACACTGATACACAAAGGATAAAAAAAAAAACCTCCACCCAAGAGCTGTTATTAACATCCAAAGCGGCTCTTGAGTGCGGTCGTCTTCATAAGTGCCATCCACCCAACATGGACTATTCCGCTCTTAAGAAGTTGCCAATCAAAAACAGAATGATATAAATTAGGGCCTCAGCTAAGATTTCGCACAGGGCCCCAAAATTTCTCGGGACGGCCCTGCATATAGCCGTTACATTTGTAGCCAAGTGGAAACTAGTTGATGGAACATTTAACAATATCATATAGAAATTTAATATTTATCGTAAATTTGCAGATTGCTCTATATTTTTCATCTTTCACTGATACCCTCTCTCTCTTAATATAAGACGTTTTAGACTTCAAAATTTGTTTCTAAGTATAGGATGTTTTGAGAATAAGACAAGTTAGTAAATGATGAGTTGAGGTAAAAATAAAAAGTATAGTATTATTATTTTTTTACTCAAAGACTGTTTATGTATTGGAATATTAAAAAGTCTTATATTTAAGAACGGAGAAAGTATATGACAAGCAGAGCTACCTGCCTTTAATCTAGAAATAAATCATTGGGACTATTTAAGTTTTCAAAATAAAAGATGTTTGCGCCTAATGCCTGGTTGTGGACGTGGCATCCCGTGATCCAAAGTTGCAAGACATACCACGGTGGCGCCGTACCATTACGCGGTGCAGCACGACGATGTCTCAGACCTCTCTCGGTCGCACCTCGCGCGCAACATTTTGGTCGACCGGGTCAAAGCAATACCCAGTCATCACTTCTCTGGGTCACACCACACGTGAGTAGCAGTCAAAGTCAAGGAACCTGCCCATCCTCCTCCGCCCTCTGCTCCCCGCCTCCCCATCGATCAATCAGTTATAAATAACTTGGCCACGGTCACCAGCTGCACACATCCAGCAGCTAGACGTACGCATCCATCGGTTGATCAGCGAAAGGGTGCTGCAAGAAAGGGAGCGGCGCCAGATCAGAAACTTTGGAAGTGATCGAGATAGACCAAGCTAGAGTCACTGGCAGGCAGCTTGAGCCGCGAGCGTACCAAGCCACTGCATGGCCATGGCTTCGTCGTCCTCCTCGCTCCTGCTGCAGCTCTCGCAGCAGGTGGCACAACCTGTTGACGGCGCCATCGCTGGTCGCTACTACGACGAGGGAGAAGAAAAGGAAGCAGGGCACGACGACGACATCGCTGTTGCGCTCGGTGAGGTGGACGTGGCGGCGGCCGGTCATCTGCGAGGCGCGCCTTCCCAGGCCGGGCGCCCCGGCCAGCCGAGGCAAGGCGGCGGCGGGAAAGTTCATCACGCCGCGCCGGCGGCGTCAGCGGCGCGTGGAATGCGAGCGCCGACGCCGCCCGGTCCGCCGAGGGAAGGCAGCGGCGGGAAAGTTCATCACGCCGCGCCGGCGTCGGCGACGCGAGCTCTGCGAGCCCTGACGCCGCCCGGTCCGCCGAGGGAAGGCACCGGCGGCCAAGGTGGAATCATCCATGCCGCACCTGCGCTTGCTGCTGTGCTTATTCAATCTTGACCAAAGTTATGTACAGAGTTAAACTAGGCACAAGAAAAATCGACTGAAGACGAGAAAGTCGAGTCACGCAACATACAAAGAACCGATAGATTGTATTAGACTGCTATGCAAATAGTACTATATGTGGCGGTTCGTAAGTTTTTTGTGGTAAATATAGCACGGTTACACATTGGAAATCGTCTGAATTTTGCCTGGAAGGGAAGCCAATAGGCCGAATCATAATGTTCGGCAACCACTCGTGCACGTCTCGCGTACTGGTAGTTTTCACCGGTTTGTTGATTAGTTCTGTACTAGAGCGGAATCACCTCAATGCATCAACACACAAGCTAAACTGAAAACCGATGCCACTCTTGAGCACAATTTTCTCAGGTGGCCAATCTAAAGCCATTGGTATACATCTATAAACGGACTCCATGAACACACGGTGTTTGAAAGGTATCAGCTGGATTACCATGTAAACAAGTTCTGGACGAAAGGTAGTTTGGTTTTCCGTTGAAAGAAGCTGCGAGTGTGTTAAAGTCTAAGCGCACGACCTGATCAAACATTGACACTTCCAACAGGTACTAATTTCCAGCTGATATACACACAGGTACTAATAACTTTGAATACAAGTATCTTCTGAAAACCAATCTGATTCTCCGTCATCAATGGGCTCAACAAACCTACCCATCCGGGTCCACCCGACGGCCCATAAATATTCGCGCTGCAACTGCACAGCGCTCGTTGCTTGGTCACCCGCGCCGCGCCACCCGGCCAGACACACAGAGGCAGCAAAATCCGAAGCGAAGAGCCGCTCCTCCATCACAGCTCAGCTCCACTGCAACGCGCGCCGCCGTCTCACCGTGGCAGCCGCCATGGCCGCGTCCTCCATGTCGCGGGCGCCCTTCCTCCTGCCCCTCGCACGGCAGCTTCTACCGCTGCGCGTCGTCGCGCCGTCGCCCCGGCTGCCCCTGCCTGCGCCGGCGCGCCGCCTCCGCTTTCGCCTTCAGCTGCTCCGCCATTGCGCTTCGTCCAGTCCCAGCTGCGAGCGCGCGCAGGACCAGTATCCGCAGGCGCCGAGCGCGGCCTCTGCCGGCGCCAACTGTGATTCCAGCGAAGGCGAGCCGGCGGAGCGCGGCGGCGACGACATGGCTGCTGGCGCGCAGGACAAGGGAGCTGTTTGTCCGACTGCTCCGGCGCCGGCGCGGGCGGCGGGGAGAAGAAGGACGGACTCCCCTCCCAAGGGCCGGCCCGGCGCCCCGAGGCAGGGCGGCGGCGGCGGGATCGGGAAGGTGCAGGCGAAGCGCAAGGGGAAGGGACAGAGAGGCAAGCCGGGTCCTCCGAGACAAGGCCCCGGCGGTGGCGGCGGAGTCATTCATTCCGTCCCTTCTTCCTCCACGCCGTCTTCTTCATCGTCGTCGGCGTCTTCCTCTTCCTCTTGAGCTGTTGAGCAGGAGGGTGGCGAGGAAGCGAGATTGCGAGAAGGTGGAATCGCTCAAGAACGAGCAAGAATTAATTAAGAAACCCAGCTGCTGCTGCCGCTGACTGAGAGTAGATTGCATCATCACCACTTGTACATTTTCCATTTGGGTTTGGATTAGCGAGTATATTAGGATTTGATCGGATTCCAAGACGTTGTACAGTACATTGCTTATTACGATGAGGAGCAGCTACTAGATTTGTTAGTGAAAGTGTTCCGGTGCTGACTGCCGTGTGATTTTGTCAGATGTTCAGTTGTGCCTGGAGTAGCTCGTCGTACATATCTCGATGTCGTTAGCAGTCGAGCTAATGACATGGAGATTTGTTCTGCTGGAAGTAACCAACTTTTGTGCGCGGATTCGTAAGCAAGCAGAGAGGACAAACATGTAGGGCTCGTGGTGTCAGGTGAAGCAGCAGCTGCGTAGCTGGTCGAGGCGAGCAATGGTTGTGTTCTGTGGAGCAGGTGGAGATCGATGACGGACATTGAATATTTCTCGGACGAGAGTTGGTGGCCGAGTTTAGTCCGGTGGATGAGATGATCCATCCAGTTCCATTCCAGGCGTGCTAGCTGCTCCCTTGACGCGGATCAGGTCGACGAGCTGACGGCCAGGACGGTGCACTTGTAGCGTTTGTCTGCATCTCCCTCCTGCACTGCAACATCATCCGGCTGCCGAGGAATTCAATTCTGCATGCGTCTGATCTGATCTCGCGTGTTATAGTTGTACAGGGGCCGGGCAGGTGTGATCGCCTCGTCATGCACGGATGGCCTTTCTCGGCATGCACATTGGTTCGAGCAAGCAGCGGATGGGTGCAATGACGAGGGGAGCAGCTGTTCCGTTCTGTAAATAGGAGTATGCTTTCATGCTCTAGTATAATAAGCCCCGTTTGGAACGCAGGAATTTCACAAGAATTTTATAGGAATTTCATAGGAAACAGTTCAATTCCCGCAGGAATGGAGAATGATTCCTCCATTCCAAACGGGGCCTAAATCACAGATATTATGTGGTCAATGACGCGCGCAGTTTGATGGTCATTGACTTCAATTTCTCGAGAAAAAAAAATTATCCTTCACTTCATTGCAAATGAAATGCAGAAACTCTTCTTGTGTAAAATGGGAACGAAAATAAACACAACGGCTCTATCACCGGGCAAGGCAATTAGTACTGTAGCATTCAAAACTGAAAGGGCATTCCTGTCAATCCATCCTCTCGTGCATGCCCTCCTCTTGAGTCTTGCCCGGTCCACCAAGGCACACACCAACGTCCACAATAACTCGGCACATTCTGGTCACTGCATATCTGCAGCAGTGCCCTTCTGCTGCTGGAGGCAAAAATAAAGCGCATTGAACACGCACGCATTTGATCGTCTGACACAAGAGGCCGGAAACAAATGGAGAAGGAAGGAGGAGAGAAGGAGAAACCTAGCCGCCGAGAAGAAGACGACGACGACGGAGCTGAGGACGAAGAAGAAGCAGCTGCCACGGCCACGGCGGCGTCTTCGTCGCCGTCGTGGTGGTTGTTCACTGATGCGCACCCGTGCTCGCTGCTGCAGTACGTCGTCAGGGCTTGCGCCGGCTGCCTGCTGCGCCTGTGCGGTGGCTCTGGCCGTGATGACTGGCGGCCCGGCGCAGTTGCGGATTCATCCGAGGATCCTGCAGATTCTTATTATTCGCAACGAGATGCCGAGGGAGGCGGCAAAGTGAATCTTGTAAGTGGCTCTGTTTCATTTCCGTTTTATCTGGCGAAAAATAGGTAAGTTAGAGCCTGTTTGGCACGGCTGCGGCTGTGCCGGCTTCGGCTGTGGCTGTGGCTTCTCGTACTGGCTGTGGCTGTGGCTGTGGCTGTGCCTGAAATCGTTTGGCAAAACAGCTTCTTCAGCAGCTTCTCCTGCAGTTTCTCCTGCGGCTTCTCTTGCAGCTTCACGATTCGGTGGCAAACGACGTAATTTTTGGTGCGCGGGCACTGGAATTGGTGCGCAGGCGCTGGAATTTTGGTGGGCCCAGCGTGGAGGAGCGGGGTGAAGCTGGGTTTCCGGTGCTCCCGGCTTCGGCCGGTTTTGGTGCGCGGCTCCGTCCAGAATTTACGGAGAAGCGCTAGAGGGAGCTGTGCGTTTGGCGAAATTTGCTGAGAAGCTGCCGGCGAAGCGGGAGCGGAAGCCCGGCCAAACGGCCCCTTAGTAGGTGTTTTCCACTTTCCCGTTGAGTATTTCGTATGCATGCACACAGCGAGTTTCAACATAATTAAAAAACTTCGTTGTGATACGGGATGTGTTTGCGAAAGTTACAAATCTTTGAAACAGAGTACTAGCAATTAAGGTGGGGAATGAAGAAAAGGTGGATAGATATGCCCGCGACTTGTACAATTTAGTTCCGACATGTAATGAAATTTTATCACCTTAATTGGCGCTGGTAGTTCCTCTCGTACATGCGTAATGTATGATTCTGTTTACCTGATTTCTTTTGTGCCATGCGGAACTAATATATTGTTGTTTTGTTTTGAGCAGCTGGATTTGGCAGGCGCTCAACTGTTGTTGGCTAGAGGAAGGCCTCCTGCAGGGAGGCCCGGTGCCCCGAGACAAGGGAGAGGTGGCTCACACAACTAGAGCTAGCTGGGTAGGAGTATTAATTGTATGGAACAATTCGTAGGATTTATGCAAAGATTTGTGATGCCAGTTTCCCAAATGAAGAGCCTTTACGTCCATACTCCATACTGCACCTATGCCGAACTTCGTTCAAGTAACTCTAATTTGGGTGACTAAGCCGTGTATACCTCTAACTCCTGTCATTTAATTTGCATCGCATATAGTATACAGGTGTTTATCTCTCATTCTTCTGGTTTTGAGTAATTAGGAAATTGTCCTGGGTTCCAATGAAAGATAATGCCACTATTTTTTGTCTCTTTCCTCAAATAAGTGCCAATTTCTCATAGCCATGAAAAATGAAAATTGAAGGTTCAACCAGCAAGCTAAAGTGTGCCGGTTCAACATCTGACTTGGCCGATATTTTGTTCCAGTATGGTTTTGGACTAGCCACCACTATCAAACCGACTCCTACGTACGGCAGTCAACGTGTCATGTTGGAACTAAGCGTCACTAGTCTACTGCGTCGAGCACCGGCCATGCGGGTCTGGGTGGGCGCGTTCGCGTGTTACCTCGCTGTCGATCTGCCTGATCGCCACGCTAACACCTGCTTGTACCGCCGTAATTACGGCCGTACACCCGGCCCTTGCAGTTAATCATAGTTTAGCTCCGCTGCTCCGGCATGTGTGTATGTATCAATCTCTAAGATGGGCACCACTGCAGTGTCACCGCTCTTCAGTCACTGCAAACCTCATCAAGTGCGAAGCGCTCAAGAGCCCAAGAGAGACAACAGGGGGAAAGGAAAAAAAGGTACTGCTCGATCTGAAGAATGGCGTTGACGGAGCAGCAGAAGGGATCAGATTCATTGCCGGGGCAAAAGAAGACGACGCCGGAGGAGGAGGAAGCCATGGCACTGGCAGCGTCCTCCTCCGCAGCCCTCTTCTCGCCACGCCGGCCGTGCCACGCGCCCGGCGTCGCCACTGCTGCTGCCGTGAGGCAACAAGGCGCTGGTGGCGGCGACGAGGCTGCAGCTGAGTGTCGATTCTTCTCTCTGTGGCTCTGCCCCGTCTCTGGCAGTTTAATTGCGCTGATAGTAATTACGGATTGATCGATTCAGTTCAGCTTCCTTATGCGTTGTTTGCGCGCGCGTGCAGGAGGAGGAGATGGTGGTGGTTCAGGTGCTGTCACGAGCGATGCCTCAACGCCCTCGCGAGCTCAGAGAAGGCCGGGGTGGCAACGGCGGAGCACACCACTAGTAGTGACTAATTAATGGCCTGATTAGTAGTAGCGGCGTCTGTTTCTGTACCCCGCCCCAAAGTCTGAAACGTCACAACTCTTACGACGTACTGTACTCCACTCAGTGAGAATGTATACATGCAAAATTTGCAAAGTCTCTCTCGTATGTATGGATTCAGCTCTAGTGGCCACTGAAATGTCGCCGCAAGGTGTCTGTCTACAAACAAAGTGTCTGAGCACACTCGTAAAGCCTGTATGGATTGGACCAAAGTTGGGCCGGCCACGGAACAACAGAGCGGGCCGAGTTTACTGATGGAAGCGCCGCGATACTCTGTTCCACAGGCCACAGCTAGTACAGAGAGGAGGGAGAAGCAGGGGACGCCGGCGCCGCGTTCTGGTGCTGGAAGCTCTGCAGTATGGCGGCGATCGTCAGCGACTCGTCGTCGTCTTCGGCCTCGGACACAACCTCCTCCCCCGCGTAGAGGCGATAACACTCATCGTCATCAACGGTGCTGCTGCTGCCACTCCCCTCGGACAACGGCGACGGGGGAGGCGCGGCCGGCGGCACCGGACTGTAGTACTCCTCGTGCCGCCGCGGCGAGGCGCCGGACACATCTACGCCGCTGCCGGCCGGGTAGCAGAAGTTGGTGCGCGCCGCGGCGGGGCCGGTGATGGCGATGGCGGAGAGGTCGTACGCGACGGCGGCCTCCTCGGCGGTGTCGAAGGTGCCGAGCCAGTGCCGCTCCTTGGTCGCCGGGTTGCGGATCTCCGCCGCGTACCGGCCCCACGGCCGCCGCCGCACGCCCAGGTACTCGCTCGACGCCCGCCCGCGCCGCCTCCTCTGCTGCTGCAGAAGCTGCTGCGGCGGCGCCGCCACGTCCTCGGCATCGTGAGCCGCCGCCGCGTCCGCCATCTTTGGGCCTGGTTATGATATGCTTTGGGTGGTGTGGTCTCGTGGAAGGCAGGGTGACTGAGCTGAGCTTCCCCTGGATCGATCAGGGCTTCGGTCTATGTCTGTCACCCTCGCCTGCGCTCTCGCGCCATGGATAAATAGCTGCAATGCAAGCCGCCTGTCGCGCGAGCTGTGGGTGGACCGTGGAGCTGTCTTGCTTGCTTGCTTTTCTCCTCGTTTTGCTCGACATGATACGGCCATGATGACGCCGCGCGCCCGCGTTTCGCTGCGCGGTGTGCGATCAGTGCGCTGCAGGTACAGTAGTACAATGCCGTCGACCGTCCTCGAGGACGGCAGATTGAGACAGTGCCGGCAGTGTCCAACTGTCCATGCATGTGGTGTCGGGTGCTGAGCAACTCCATAATAAATCCAGCTACTATTGCTATGTAAATATGTGAGCAAAGTAATAACTGGAGCTGGGTCGAGATGGTTTCACCAACTAGAAGTGGTGAGACGACCATTTAGGAAGCAAGCCCGGGCTGGCTTCTTCAAGCTCATGGCCTTTTGATTTGAGCAATGATCACAATAATCCTGTGGTCACCTGCTATCTGTACTAATCCTTTTGAGGTTTCTAGAGGATCTAGTTCTAGATTTATTTTTTTTTGAGGTGCATCTAGTTCTAGATGCTCGCTGCATATTTTGCACTCCAGCTTCAAGATCCAGTTGAAAAAAATACTAGCAGTCATATTTCAGGACTTCATGGAACCAGGCGCGGCAACAGCTGAAGTGGGGATGTGAATCTCGAATAAGAAAGCTTAATAAGGTAAACAAAAATGATGATTCCATCTGCATAATGCACCTCTGCTAGATCGAGCATATCACTCACTAGCTAGTGGGAGGCACAAGCGTCTGCAGTATATTTAAAGTCCAATTTGCAACGCTAGTCTGGATGCTGCACCCCACTAGACAGGGCACCCAATCTCGACAACCCTTTTACGTACAAAGTCAGTACCCCATGTCTCCTGAAACTTGTCACTTAGGTGCTAGTAGCAGCAGTAGTGTACGAACGTCTTATATCTCGGTTTTCAAGTTTCTGCATCTACAGTTTTCGTTATAGGCATGTAATTCCGTTCTGTTTTGCCTAGTTTGAACTTCTTTCTTTTCCTTTTTTTTTTCTTTTTTGAGAGGGTTTGCCTTTGCGTGTTCTTTTTTTTTTTTTTTTTTTTTTGAGATATGCCTTTGCGTGATGGAAACCGGTCAATGTCTCACTGCCTGCGAGTGGGCTTGCAAATGGTCACAAACTCCACCAGCCCATGTTACAAGCCCACAACGGCATTTGTCCTGCACCACGCTAATCCTGAGCCCAAACCAATAGACCAGGCCGAATAATGTTAGGCCTTCTTTGTCCCACTTCCTATACAAAGTTGTTCGGAAACCTATCGCACGGAAGCGTGAGCGCGGCCCATCTTGCTTCCCACGCAGGTCGGCCCGTTAACAACCTTATCCAGACGAGCGGTGGACGAGACGAGCAGTGGCGGAGTCAGGAGCGGATCCAGCGAGGGTGCTGGGGGCTCCACCCGCCCGCCCTACCGGCTGGCAGACCCTTAGAGCCTCCCAAGCCCCTCCAACATTTTCTGACCAAAAAGAGCTTGGAACAATGGTGTTTGAAGGGAAGAAGAAGAAGAAGAAAAATAGGGAGAGGAAGAGGGAGGAAAAGGAAAGATTTGGAACTGCGTCTGCCACTGGGGGGAGCGCGACGCGTGAGCTGGTGGCGAGGGCGCTACCGCTGGAGAGGTCCGTTCGACGGGCGGCCACACCAAATTAAATCCGTTCAATTCGGCGGCAGCCGAACACGTCTTGGTCTGACAAGACAAACTTTGTGTGGAGTGGAGTGGACAGCCGAAGAAGAAGAGCCGGCGCACGCGTCATCGATGACGGAGCTCTTCTTGGCGCTCAGTTGCTGGACCCTCTCCTAACAAGCATCGAAGGCGATCCACGTGCTGACCGGGCCGAGCCCGTCTGCATGCATGGCGACACCGCATGCTTTCATTTTCACGCTTCACATCGACCTGAGGCGAGAAATCAAAGTTTCCCAACGTAACCAAGCAAACACAGTTCAATTTCTTGACGTTCTTAATACAACCGATTCATCAATATTTTTTTGGTATCGATTAATCGAATATACAAAATAAAAGAAACAGCAGAGTGTAAAGTTGTTGACACTAGTAGCGCTTTTAACTGGTTTCCCGCGCGTCGCAAAAGAACAGTACATGTATATATAGGTCGTCGACGACGGCGGCGCCGAGCGATCAGTCGTCGACGGCGAGGACCTCCGCCTTGAAGGCATCCATGCGTGCCGGGTCGAGCGAGACGGACAGCTGCACCTCCCCGTCGCGTCGACCGCCGACGAGCACCATCTCGCCGTCGTGGTTCATAGACACAAGCTCCACGCGCGCGGGGCGGCCGAAACCGAAGTCGGCGACGTCGTAGACGCGGAACCGCGGGCTGGCGGCCACGTTGGCCAACCGCGCGAACGGCAGCCGCATCACCCGCTCGATCCACCGCTCCGTGCCGGCCATGGGCGCCGCCGCCATCTCCGCCACCGCCGCCTGCACGGCGCGCGCCGCCGAGAGGAGGGCCCGCGCGCCCAGGAGGTCGCCGGCGTCGGCGGTCGCCATGCAGCCCTTGATGCAGTTGCCCAGGTAGCCCTCGCCGACGGGCGGGTCCAGGCGCGCGCGCAGGTCAGCGAGGAAGATGAGGTACGTGTCGTCGCCGGCGGCCAGGCCCTTGGAGCGGACGAACGCCGTCCAGCCCAGCGCCGACAGCGCCACGAACGTCGACACCGGCTTGGTGTTGTTGCTGTCCTCCGCCGCCGCGAGCGCGTCGATGCGGCGCTTCAGCGACTTGATGTCGTCGGCGGTTAGGTAGAACGTGCGGCGCGCCAGGCGGAAGCGCTGGCTGAAGTCGTACTCCGTCGCGTTGGCCTGCATGCATGCGGTGCAGTTCCGTGAGCAAAACGGTCACGACACACCCAACACACCAAACGCGCGCATGCCATTGATTGCTTGCCCACGTTTGTGCGCTATCTATCTATCACACCATATAAACCGCTCGAACATGCTGAGGACGTAAGCGTTGGCGTGCTTTGTACGTTGCTGCAGCCAAAATGATACTACTAGCCAAAATGTACTAGAATTTGCGATAATAAATCTACCGAAGCATGCACGAACAGTAATTAATTACTAGCTGATCCCTCCGTTGGTCAAATGTTGTCATTCCGACAACTCATTTTGAACAGTAATTAAATGTCTGTCGGATCGAAACGACATCAATTTCCGGTAGGAGGTAGTACGAGGACTAGGAAGGATGAACAGATCGATCTATGGACGGTACTGTAAGTAGCTAGAGGAGGAGTGAAGGACATGGTACCACGGGCAGATTGGGCGCGACCATCTTGAGCATCTGTCGCGCGAACTCGTCGCCGCCGGGGACGCGGATGACGTCGCGGCTGTAGTGCGGCGGGGGCAGGTCCTTGGTGACCGGCGAGCCCTCGCGCGCGGCGGCGGCCCATGCCCCGACGAACCGCCACACGGCCTGGCCGTCGGCGACGGCATGGTGCACGGACACGCCGAGCGCCAGCCCGGCGGGCGACCGCAGCCGCGTGGCCTGCACGGACAGCACGGGCGCCGGGAGCGCCCGCGCGTCCAGGTCGGGCACCAGGCTCAGGAACGCCGGGATGTCGTGCGCCTCGTCGCCGGCCAGCCGCCGCACGTCGAAGCCGGCGGCGTCAATTGCCTCGGCCTCGACGAAGGCCACCCCGGGGTCGTCGGCGCAGTCCACCACCACGTCCTCGGACTCCGCCACGTACGCCAGCTTCCCGGCCAGCGGGAGGTACAGCGCCAGCGCGGCGGCGAGGGCGCGCTTCAGCCGCGCCACCGCCGCCGGGAACTCCTCCTCCGAGTCGTCGCCGCCGGGCAGCTCGTAGAGGAACACGCGCTGGATCGGGGGCAGCACGATCCACGGCGTGTCGAAGAAGGACAGCTTCACGCGCGGGCCTTCGCCGGCTGGCAGCGCCGATGCCGGAGCGACGCGGGACACGGCGAGCACGCGCACCGCGGCCGCGGCAGCGGACGGCGCGCCGGAGCCGTTGGCCTCGCCCATCGAACGATCACGCGCGCGGAACAGCTAGCGAGCGGCTGGTGGCGCCTTGGAGTGTCCAATCCTTGGACTGGAGTGCGCGCGACGAAAGCGTCAGGAGGAAGGCGTTTGCGATGAGGGCCCGGGTGGGGCGGAGACGGCGCTTGGCTATTTATAGGCTTATACCTGGTCGATCGTGGGGTGGCGCGCCGGCCGGCACCAGCTTCTTGTGCGAGGGGCAGAAGAAGAAGAAGAGAGGTTCGAGTTCTTAACCGGCGCGCGCGCGGTGCACGGAGCCGGCTGTCGACCGTCTTGGATCGCCATACCTTGTTAATTCGACACGAACACGTGATTGGCGTTTGTTAGTTTGTGTCGGTCCCGTACGTACGTACGTCGCCGCAATCGGTCGATACCAATCGGGCCGTACGTACATGCAAATCTGGCTCCAACATTTTGCGATGAGTAAGCAGTAGGTACTGAATGAAAGCTGCAGGCACGCACGGTGGAGACGTCATCGATAAATCGTTTGCGAATGGAGAGAGCTGCGGGACGCGCCTGTTAATAGCTAATACTTAGATACCAGCATACGCCGGCCCTTCTGCTCCACATGTACAAGGTCGACGTGACACATGTCGCGCCACCACGGCCACGCATTTCCTTGTATCCGCTGCCACGAGAACGAGAGACGCACACTCAACGCTTTTGCTCGCTTGGAAGCTACTGTAGCTAGCTAGCGTCACAAAAGCAGTACAGTACTAGTAACTGACAGCTGCGTGCCGCTGGTGAGTTTAATTGGAACGCGCAGACTAGCTAAGCTGGATATGGAAGAAAGCGAGAGGGAAGGCGACGACAGCTTCGAAGGTTCCGGCGGCGGACAAATCAGAGGAAACGATCCAGACCGCAGCCGCGATGCAGCGTTCGTCTTTCCAATGGAGTCCCTGCTCGCTGGCTCTGAGTTTGCTGTCGTGGTCCTGCAGTGTTCGTCGATCGTTACTATAGTACTCCCTCCATACTCACAAAAGAGGGCGTTTAGGACATGATTTACAATACAAAGGAGCAATTAAATCGGGTCTAATTTTCCATCCATGCCCCTATTAAATACTCCTCGGAGCAGTTTCCTACTAACTATCTCTCCCCTCCGGACTGGCCAGTGCACACAGCTCCCAAGCACCAGGTCGCGGGCTCGAGCGCTGCGCTCGCCCAATTTTTTCTTTTTGCATGGGTGGCGCATGTGGGACTTGTTGTTCGTCTGGAATTTTCACCTCGCGCGGGCATGCTACTGTTTGGCACCTGGTTTTTTTTGGCTCGCGCGCGTTTTCCGCTGCGGACGTCCAAATCTAGCGCTGTCCATGCAACCGAAAATGTTGCCTTGCGCGCTGTTTTTCCGCTGCTTTTTCTCGGTTTTGCGCTGCGCGCGTTTGCATGAGGCATTTAGCGCTGCGCTCGCGCCTGTTTTTCCATTTTCCCTCGGTAATTTAGTCACGCGCCAGCGCGTAGCCAATTTTTTTTGCTCGCGCGCTCAGATCGTTCACTGCATCGGTCCTCTATTTAAACGCACACAACCTTTCTCAAACGGTCAAACGATGGCGAGCGAGGGTGAGCGTAGCGCGGCGCGGCGCGACCGAGCGAGCAGAGCGGCGGCGGCGAGAGAGCGAGCGCGGCGCGCGAGCCATTGCTACGCCAGGGAGCGAGGATGCAAAGGGAGCGCGAGAGGATGGGAAAGCTTTGTTGGCTGCGCGAGGAGATCGAAGCACGCGTGATTAATTGCCTCCGCGGAAGCCAAAGCAGCAGCTGCGGACTCGTTGAGTAATTGCGCCGGGGCAAAAACGTCCACCATCCAAGCCAATACTCCACGACGCCCTCTTTTGTGAAAATGGCCAGGAACCCAGGACGCCCTCTTTTGTAGGTATGGAGGGAGTACAGTACGAAAACTGTTCTGCGCTCAGGTCAAACCTTCAGTTACTACGTAATCTTATACGTGATCTCAGTTGGGATCAGTAGCCAGTGCTTGGGTAAGAGATGACGTCACCGGCAGCGGGCACGACAGTGCCCCCAACATGCGAATGACAACTGTCCGCCGACGATCCTAGGGACCCAGGAGCAGCATCTCTACGCATGCATGGCTAATTTATGGCTTTGCTTCTAGAAGTTGAGACGGTTCTTGATGGACTGTTGCCCTCGAGATCTATATACTTTGTTCAAAGTTGCAAAGAAAAACCGGAGTGTTCAAGTACAAGTGCATTTGCTCAAATTTCCTGATCAATCATGTTTTTTTTTTTTGAGTCGGCTGGTGTACAATAGCTCAACATGGTATGTATCAAAAGTCGCAAGTTAAAATCCTGATCATCTGGTTTATTAAATAAATTCCAAACAACTTCTATTCTTGTGTGCGTCCTAATTAACATGAAGAACTATTTTCGGTGAGTTGATGGGTGCATCGTAACTTATCAGGTTGTACTACTCCTCACTTGAGATTGAAAATCTTTTGAGCTAAATAACTATATGGTCGTTCTGAATGGTGACAACAACTTTGTATCATAGAATATGGTTTTTACAGTTTATTGTTGACATGTTGTTATAAATGGGAATGTTCTATGGGTATATTACCCCTTATTAATTAGAATAATGGTGGCCCCATAATGACCCAGTACATATTACAAGATTTTTGGATCACCGAAAAACCGAAAAACACATGAGGTTGTACTACATGGGGGGAAAAAGGCGGCACCAGGCACTAGCTATATTTTCATCGTCGCGCGACATACGGCAGCGCCACAGCTTTGCTTCTTCTCGGCAAGTAGAGAGCAGACGGAGGAGCCACGGAGCTTCTTGTCGGAAGACGACTTCGTTCCGGTGTTTCCACAACTGCCAATAGCAGAGGAGCGCTTCATGTTGTGTTTGTAAAGTTTTCTAGGGTAGACTACATATCTTCCAATGATAAACTAGTATTTCTACGCACAACATTAGATTCAAGGATTATTCCTGACATTATTTAAGAGTAAATGTTGTGAAAGTACAACTATTTGTGATACCATAATAGAAAACAGTAAGTTTTGCCTCAATTCAGAAAGCTACAACAACTTTGATCCTCAATTTTTTGAAAACTATGGGATTTGTTAGGATAACTGATGGGACCTCAACTTTAATCTTTAGATTTAATACCAATCTCTTTCATTCAAAAAAATATAATGATTATGTACGTGCGCTTGTACGTATGTACACAGTGTCGCTTGCGTGGCCACGTACATACTGGCCCTAATTATTTGGTTATTCTTGTACGGTCTGTCGTTGCTGACTACAGTAACCTGACGAGCAATGCAAGCCATGTTACTAGTGAAAATTTGGAAGCTGCCGGAGGAAACAAAAGAGGAGGAAGCCGACGTGAAGACGGCGACAGCCGAGAAGGCCCCACTCAATGGAGAAAACAGCGAACGAGAGTGTTTCCGTGTCGAGGCCGGGTCCGGATGCGCGGCATTCTACAGAGCATGCCCGGATCCAACGCTTTGCTCGTCAAAGGATTGGCGTCGAAATCTCTACACGCGTCCTCGGAATATCGTGTCTGAACACCACGCCTGTTCTTTCATTCGAAAGAGGCCATTCCAAAGAGACCGAAACACAAGGACAGGTCAAACAAACTCATCTCACTATCCCCAAAAAAAAAAGATAAGCAAGCACAACGACGACGACAGCGACAGTGCTCCACGTCCACAACCCCTGCGCCGAACAACAAAATATAAAGCCGCCACCTGCCCCGGCCAGTGAACACAAACCAACCACCCCCAGCTTCTCTCCCTCGTCGCCATGGCGTCATCGGTCAAGATCACCGAGGAGGCCCGCGTCGCCGTGCCGGCCAGCCGCGGCGCTGCCGCCGGAGCCAATCCGGCTGTCCGCGCTCGACGCGGAGTGGCTCGCGCTCCCGCTCATCCAGCGCCTGCTCATCTTCGTCGACGGCGACGGCGACGGCGCCGGAGACTTCCCGCCGTTCGCGTCCGTCGTGGCCGCCCTCCGCGCGTCGCTCGCGGAGACCGTGGCCCGGTTCCCCACGCTGGCCGGGAGGATCGTGCACCTGCCGGCCACAGGGGACGCCGCCATCGACTGCGCCGGCGGCGGCGTCAGGTTCCTCGTCGCGGAGGCCGGAGACGCCGTCGACGCGGCCCGGCTCGCGGGGGACGAGGACCACGACGCGGAGGCGTTCAGGCGGCTCGTGCCGTCGCTCGACGCCGGCCGGCTCCCGGCGGAGACGATGGCCGCGCAGGTCACGCGGCTGCGCGGCGGGGTGGCCGTTGGCGTGGCGATGCACCACGCCGTCGTCGACGGCCGGTCCGTGTGGCGGTTCCTGCAGGCGTGGGCGGCGGCGTGCCGCGGGGAAGGCGACGCGGACGCGGCCGCCGCGCCTCCTCCGACGTTCGACCGCGCGGCGATCAAGCTCCCGGCGGCGAGGAGCTCGCCAGGAGCGTGCTGCGGAAGTACACGCCCAATTTGCCCGTGGTACGTTCACCTTCACCTGCGTATGTCCTTCTTGCGTCCATACTTACTCGGCAGAAAATCAAACCGCCGCCCAATGCCGTGCACAGCAGACCGTTGAATTATCACGATTGCTCTTCCGCTTGATTTGTATAATCGTACTAGGCCGATAGGCGCGCTCCGCTGCGCCGATTATGCTAATGTACGATCAATTAAATTCCAGATCTCAAGTGTTTGGAATGGGCCTAGTATGTTCATAGGCAAGCTATATTATGGAAGAAAAAGAGAGAAGAATCAGCAGCTGGCAGCAGTATTTCCGCTCGGATTGCCACCGCATACCCTGAGACAAACTGTGCATAGCACGTGGAGGCTGACCCTCTCCACTCGTCTGCAACACTTAGGCCCCTTTTGGAATGGAGGAACATTCTCTTCCTTGCCTCACTCCTCCAAGCCCACACACTACACGCATTCTCTTTCTCTCTCGCACACAGCTCTGAGCTCTCTCTGTCTCTCTCGATTCTTGCTACTGAAGCGCAACCTGGAGCTGCCTGTTCTTCCCCGTCGAGGTCATGATTCTGCTCTCTCATGCTCACCCTGTTCATCTCACCCCGCAACAGCAGCCACAACCTTGTCAGGACCCTAAACCTCAATCACTTGCCTGATGCCAACGAAGAGAAGCAGGCGAAACCATTTCAGGAGATCAACGGCAGATGATGCAGCATACCGTTTCATGAGCATCGGACGGCTGCAGTTAACCACAGTCAAAAGGCGCGCTTTACTGTTGCTTTTCACCAGGCTGAAAAAAGAGCAGACTGTAATTTTCCATTTTCACTTTCTTTTATATAGGCTAAGCCCTTTCTGGAAGGAGTTGAGAAAGAAGTTGCCATCCTTAGCTTAAACTAGGGTAGTTTCTGTATCCTATCTGTAACCAGATCTTATGATTTGCAGCTGATCTAATGGAACTGGGGATATTGTCGTGAGATTTGCCTTGTTTTGTTTCTTGTCCTGCTGTTCTTCTGCTTATCTTCTATCAGTTCTCTTTGGGGTCCTGACAATTGGTATCAAGAGCTCTCGGTTCTCGGCCAAGAAATTTTTCCCCACCCAAATCCCACCCACCAAGAGGATCTGCTATGGTTCGCAAGAACTCCATGTTCTTCCGGCAAAATCCTAAGTAGGTTCTCACCACCCCACCTATCTGTTCGACGAAAATCTTGACAGGAACTTTCCACTCAAGTCGAAGGTTTCACGCCGGTTCATCCTTGCCGTGTCAGTGTAAAATCCCTTCTGCTTGTGCAGGATTGTAACTGTGGTGGCGACGGCGGCGGTGAAGATTCAGGCTAGGGTTCCTTGGCAAGTCCAAGGGTAAAATCTCCGGGTGCCGATCTCTTCATCAGGCGGCGGTAAATCTGATTTGTGCCTGATTGGGGAGGAAATTTTCCTGAACTGAGCACAATATGACCATAGTGGATCCAGACAAGCCGGAAGTTTCAGATTCGGGCAAGGAGGCGCTCGCGGCAGTAACTCAGCTTTGAGGGAGAATTCAACACTCTTCTGAACCGTGTGCAGCAGATTGAGATTGGGGGCAAAGAGCTCAGCAAATCTGTTGCAGGTATGGCCGACGAGTAACATCAATGTACAAGATCATCATGAATTGGGGCAACGGCAGTGAAATGGACAGTGCAGAGAAAGGACCTCGTGAACAAACCCCAACCACCCAACCCATCCTTTTTCCAAATCACCAAACAAAACAACCAGTACCACCTCCCCTCCAACCTACCAGTGCAGCACCTTTATCTGAAGAAGAACTGAATTTCCTGAAGAAACAAGAGGCTGAAGGGAAAATTACACTGCACTTTCACAATCAGATAGGTCCTAAAACCACTACAGTCGACCCATCTTCTGCTGGTACCACTCATCCAACCCAGACAGAACAACCTCCTCTACAACATCAATACCACAACTATCAGCCATAGCAACACCCACAGCATCAACAAATACCTGAACACCAAGTAATGCATCATTGGCCACAAAATGGTGACACTAATTTCAGTTTTTACTGGTGATGACCCAACTAGTTGGTTAAATCTGTGTGAAAGGTATTTTGCTTTGGCTAATGTTCCTCCTAACAAGTGGGTTCCTTTGGCAGTCCTACACTGTCATGGTACTGCTGAACATATTGGTGGAGACGCTTGACACTGCCAGCTGCTCAACAGACGTGGTCTGATTTCAAAATCCTAGTGGGCAAAACAGATTCTCAACTTACAGCACTTTCTCTGTGGTGGAACACTTTCATCAAATCAAGCACACAAGCACCGTCATTGAGTACATAGCTAAATTTGAAGAGCTATTGGGGTTGATACAAAACCAACATCCAGCTATGTCTGAAATGTACTATGTGGGAAGCTTCATTGCAGGCCTGAAAGATAACATCAAGCACAATCTTACTGCTCATAACCCTTTATCACTTAGTGAGGCATATTGGCGAGCAAGGGAACTGGAAAAGGGAACCTTGGTGAGGAGAACTCCAACAGCAGGTCAATTTCAGCGACCTAACTTCCAGTATCAGTCTGCAACCCCACAAAAGTTACCCCCACCCCCACTACAACCTAACCAACCACCAAGGCAACAAGCTCAACAGCCTATCAACAACAACCAGCAACCTACCAGAAACAGGAAGGAACAAGTATGTTGGGGATGTAATGAACCATGGACACCTCAGCATAAATATGTATGCAAGTACAGACGAGCTATAAATGCTATGGCCATGAGCCCTGAGAATTGGTTAGCAGTGGAACAACAAATGGAAGAAGCTTACAACAATCATACTTCAGTCAATGATCAAGTTGATCAACCTGTGGAGCAATCAGACCAACAAGAAGAGCAACAACTCATGATGTTGTCAGCCACAGCAGCTGCTGGTCTCACATCTACAACTACCTTCTTAGTAATTGTTAACATTGGAGGGAAACGAGCCACTGCCCTTGTAGACAGTGGTAGCATTGATACATTTATGGATTCACAGCTTGCTTCCAAAACTAGCTGCACAATCATTACCACTAACACACAACAGGTCAAAGTAGCAGATGGAGGATTCCTTGAATCAGGTGCTGAAATATCACAAGCGACATACAAAATCAAGAAGGAAACCTTTACAAACAGTTTCAAGCTCCTACCACTGAAAGGACATGACATTGTTCTGGGTGGTGATTGGATTAAGCAACACAGTCCAATCGGGTTAGATCTGAGAGATGATAAAAGATCATTAACCATTACAAAAGATGGGGTCCAGAAGATGACATTCTCAGATTTTACTGAACCAAAGGCTGAATGTATCATATATCCTGAATATATGGAAAAAATGGTAAACAAAGGCATCAAGGGCTATGTTTTGCAAATTCACCTGATACAATCAGACACCTCTGAGAAAGTGCGGTATATTCCTCCAAGCATTGAGTTCATCCTTGACAGGTTCAGAGATGTATTTAAAGAACCCCAAGGTTTACCTCCCTCAAGAACCTGTGACCATGCAATACCACTGAAGCCAGGAAGCAAACCACCAAACAAGAGACCCTACAGGATGCCTCATAAGCAGAAAGATGAAGTTGAAAAACTCATCAAAACTATGTTACAGGAAGATATAATTAGGCCCAGTTCAAGTCCATATTCCTCACCTGCCATCTTAGTAAGAAAGAAAGATGGATCTTGGCGTCTGTGCATTGACTACAGGGATCTCAATGATCAAACAATAAAAAACAAATTTCCCATCCCTGTCATTGAGGATCTTCTAGATGAGCTCGTTGGTGCAAAAATATTTAGCAAGCTTGACCTCAGAAGTGGCTACCATCAGATCAAAATGAGAGAAGAGGACATCCATAAAACTGCCTTCAGCACATATTTTGGCCATTTTGAGTACACTGTCATGCCATTTGGCTTATCCAATGCACCTGCAACTTTCCAATCTCTCATGAATCATCTATTCTCTCCTTACCTCAGGAAATTTGTCCTAGTCTTCTTTGATGATATTCTGGTTTACAGTAAAGATCTGGAAGATCACAAAGTTCACTTGAAAATGGTTTATGCTATTCTGAGAGAGCACAAATTATCAGCAAAGATGACTAAGTGTGTATTTGCTACACCAACAGTTGAATACCTGGGTCATATTATCAGTGGAGAAGGAGTAGCCACTGACCCTGCAAAAATTCAAACCATTGTTGATTGGCCCTTACCCAAAACAGTTAAAAAGTTGAGGGGATTCCTAGGCTTAACTGGATACTACAGGAGATTTATCAAGAATTATGGGCTAATCTGTAGACCCTTACATGACCTTCTCAAAAAGGATGCTTTCAAGTGGACAGATGCTCATACTGCAGCTTTTGAACAATTGAAGCAACATATGACATCAACACCAGTCCTAGCCCTCCCTGATTTCTCTCAACCCTTTGTTCTAGAAACAGATGCATCTGGTACTGGATTAGGAGCTGTTATTATGCAAAACAGCAGACCACTAGCTTCTTCAGTCAGAGCCTCGGCCCAAAAGCTGTTGCACAATCAACATATCACAAAGAAGCTTTAGTAATATTGCAAGCTTTGAAAAAGTGGCGCCATTATTTTTTGGGCAATACACTGATCATTAGGACAGATCAAAAGAGCTTAAAGCACATGATGACCCAAAGAATTACTGAAGGCATACAACAAAAATTGTTGATGAAACTCCTGGAATTTGACTACTCTATTGAGTACAAGAAGGGTAAAGAGAATGCAGCAGCTGATGCTTTATCAAGAATACATGAATCTTGTCTTGCAATATCTGCACCTCTTCCCACTTGGACAACTGCAATAGAGCAAAGCTATTTGGAAGATTCTCAGTTGCAAACATTAACACAGAAACTGGCTGTCTGTCCAACAGCAGTTCCCAATTATACATTACATGCTGGTGTTCTCAGGTTCAAAGGCAAAATTGTAATTGGTCCAAAGCTTGAGCTGCAGAAGCAAATTATGGAAAGCTTACACTCATCAGCACTTGGGGGTCATTCTGGAGTGAGAGCTACCTACCACAGGCTCAAAAGAATATTTTATTGGCCCAAAATGAAGAAGGCAGTAGAGCAGTTTATCACTGAATGTCCTACTTGCCAAAGAGCTAAAAGTGAGAACTGCCAATACCCAGGGTTGCTGGCACCTTTACCCATACCAGAACTGGCTTGGTCATCCATAAGCATGGATTTCATTGAAGGCTTACCCAAGTCAAACAACAAGAATGTCATCATGGTGGTAGTCGATAGGTTCACTAAGTATGCACACTTTTTAACTCTCTCTCATCCATTCACAGTACATCAAGTAGCACAGCTGTTTTTGGACAACATCTTCAAGTTGCATGGCCTCCCCACATCCATCATTTCTGATAGGGACAGGATATTCACCAGCCAGTTATGGCAGGAGATTTTCAGTGCTCTTAAAGTTCAACTGAACTATAGCAGTGCCTACCATCCCCAAACCGATGGACAAACGGAGCGAGTTAATCAGTGTCTGGAAAACTACTTAAGATGCATGACATTTATGGAACCAAAGAAATGGAATTCTTGGATTTCTCTAGCTGAATGGTGGTACAACACCAATTACCATACATCATTGAAATGTACTCCCTTTTAAGCACTATATGGTACTCCACCCCCAATGATCACTGAAGTATTGATTCCGGGCCCAGAATCTCCAGCACTTGAGTTCTTGCATCAGAAACAAGAAATGATTGCTAAGCTCAAGCAAAACCTGATACAAGCCCAAGCAAGAGAATGAAAAAGTACGCTGATGCAAAGAGAACTGAAAGGTCATTTGTTGAAGGAGATATGGTCTACATCAAGCTCCAGCCCTTTCGGTTTACTGCTTTTGACATCCGACAACCACTCAAGTTGACCACCAAGTTCTATGGCCCATTCAGAATCATGGAGAAAATAGTAGTAGTAGCTTACACGCTGCAATTACCTGACAGTGCTCAAATACATGATGTGTTTCATGTTAGCCAATTAAAAAAGCACACTGGTCCCAAAGCCATTCCTGAGACTAACTTACCTCTTGTCACACCTGAAGGTCACATCAAGATTGAACCTGTTACTGTCTTACAGACAAGAGCAGTACCAAGGGGAGAAACTGTAACTACATAGTGGAAAATTCAGTGGTTGAATCTTACTGACAATGAAGCCACTTGGGAGGACGCCGACTTCATCAAGACAGTCTTTCCATCGTTTTATTACAAGAAAATCAAGGATTGGTTCCCTAACACCAAGGAAGTGCCACCGGCAAGTAATCCTCGTGGACAAGGACGTTCTCAATGGGGAGGAGTGTCAGGACCCTGAACCTCAATCACTTGCCTGATGCCAAGGAAGAGAAGCTTCAACGGCGGATGATGCAGCATACCGTTCATGAGCATCGGACGGCTGCAGTTAACCACAGTCAAAAAGCGCGCTTTACTGTTGCTTTTCACCAGGCTGTCGCTTACTGCTGCCTTTCTGAAAAAAGAGCAGACTGTAATTTTCCATTTTCACTTTCTTTTATATAGGCTAAGCCCTTTCTGGAAGGAGTTGAGAAAGAAGTTGCCATCCTTAGCTTAAACTAGGGTAGCTTCCGTATCCTATCTGTAACCAGATCTTATGATTTGCAGCTGATCTAATGGAACTGGGGATATTATCGTGAGATTTGCCTTGCTTTGGTTCTTGTCCTGCTGTTCTTCTGCTTATCTTCTGTCAGTTCTCTTTGGGGTCCTGACAAACCTCCATTCCTTCCTTGCTCTCACTATCTGCTGGATCCATCAGCGAATGGGCCATGCTACTCTTTCTTTGCCACGGATCTGTTGAGACTTATGGTTCCCTCCTCCCCATCACTGCCATTAAGCCTGTCCCGCAACACTCCTCTCTCCTCCATCCACAGATCAGGCAGCTCTGAGCCGCACCACAATCGGCACACACAAATCAACCTTTTTTCGACTCTGGCAACACATCCACATGCCGGTGAAGGGCCAAGCAAGCAATCCATGCCCAGACACCAGCTGGGCTGTGGCATGAGCGGATTGCGGTCTGATTGTCGACCTCAATCCACTCAATCCACTAGCGGTGCGCCAATGGCGGCCCACGTCGATGGTTAGCCTTATGGCCCAAGCCCGGTTTCAGCAACCGACAGCGGTGTGGCAAGACTCGAATAGGGGGTGACGTGCTGGAACCGAAGGGTGGCCACGCCGTTCAAAGGTGACGTGCTCGTTCCTGCTGTGGCCACGGAGTCTCGAATGATACTGTGGGCGGAAGGCCTTGCGCCTTCACCTTCTACATATAATAATAGCTCTGGACAGTACTTGATCACCTTTTTGCTACTGCGATTTTCTTTTAGACAAATCCTTCTTTTACTTCTTTGTTCCTGTTCTTTTTGCTACTGCACCTTTTTTTATCTGTTTTTAATGTATACTATGTATATAAACGGATAATAACATAATAAAGTCAATAATTAAAAATAAACGGACAGCCCAACAGCACGCATTTGCTTGTCACAAAACCGGCCCATAAAGTTAAAAAAAGGGCCCATAAACTTGTGACTCAAGCCAAAGGGCCCATTGATCGTGAGCAGTTAGAGAAGTTGCGCGGCCCATTAATCGTGAAGTTGCGCCATCATCTGTTTCGCTAACCACTTCCTCTGTGCACGCGCAGGCCGCCATTGACGGCTTCCTCGCCAACCCCGACCTCGCCCGCCGAACGTTCACCGTCTCCACGCATCAGGTCCACCACCTCAAGCAGAGAATTGCCGAGCGCTCGCCGCCACCGGCTGCCGGGCCGTCCAGCTTCGTCACCGTCGTGGCGCTCGCGTGGGTGTCCTTCGTCCGCGCCAAGCACGCGGCCGGTCTCATCGCCCCGGATGACGAGGCCTACCTCTTCTTCTTCGCCGACTGCCGCGCGCGCCTGGACCCGCCGCCGGGGGACGGCTACTTCGGCACGTGCATCTCCGGGTGCCTGGCCACGGCGGCGGCGCGGGGCCTCCTCGCGGCGGACGGCGTCGCGCGCGCCGCGGCGGCGGTGGCGGAGGAGGTCCGGCGCGCGGCGGAGGAGCCCGTGGCCCTGTGGGACTGGATGGGCCTGGTGGGGCGGGTGGACCTGGCCCGGCTCGTGAACGTGTCCGGGTCGACGAGGTTCGCGGCGTACGAGGCGGGCGACTTCGGGTGGGGCCCGCCGGCAAGGACGGAGCTGGTCACCATGAACCATGACGGACAGGTGGTGCTCGTCGCCGGGAAGGGCGGCGCCGGCGGCGTGCAGGTGTCCGTGTCACTGAACCCGGCGCACATGGACGCGTTCAAATCGTGCTTCTTCCACTACGTTGGCTGATTTTCCAATGAAATTTGATTTTTTTCTCTCATGAGATCAAAAATTCTATAAGAGAACAAAATCGATTACCAATTGGCTAAAAAAATTAAAAACACCCGTAAATAAATAGCCATAAATGTGCAAACACTTGTGCCAAATCTAGAACTTAAACTCAGGTGGGTTAGTTTTTTCTTTTTAAAAAAAACTGTTAAGCTATGCTTGCTCTGCGCGAGGACTAGCTTTTCATGAAATATATGTGATGATTTTTAGATTTACAATATATTTATAGATTCCAAAGTATACTTTGTCTTGCATCTCATTGTTTTAACAAATCTACTATTGTCATATAAATTTTGTGTGGGCTTAATTAAGATGTTCCACGTAAAAAATATATCATCTGTTGTATTTAAATATCATTTTAAGTTTTTTAGAACACATATGTGACGTAGGTGCATTGATACTAGTAGTTAGACAGAGTATGACTTCAAATTAATGATGCGCAGAATGTGCTTCATGTGCTCCACTTGAGAAAAACCAATTCACTTCCAGTTCGACGTGTTCTTTAGAGCATCTCCAACCGGTTCTTCATTTCTCATTCCCTATACCTCTTGATAAAGGATCTTTCATTCACTTTTCATTCTCTATTCTTTAGCACACTCCAGCCAGTTCTCTAAATCGGCACCTCTATATTCATTCACCTCTTTTTTGTATTAATATTTGTAACTAACATTCCAAAAGAGAGCAGAGTTGAACAAGCCGTTCCACAAGCATTACCACAAATAATATGAACTAAACATATAGCACAACCATTACAAAAGAGAGCACAAATTAAACAAGTCAGTGCACAAACATTACAAAACAATCACTTTTTCAACATGAGCCTCTTCTCCCAAAGCGCTTAAAAAGTATCTCCTGCTGAGACTTCTTCCAGTATTCTTGTCGCATCTCACTCATGTCACTCAAGTCCTTATTCATCACTTCATCATCTAGTTCTCTTTCACGCAATTCTAGCCTTTTCTTCTCTAATGCTGTTTTCTCATCAAGTTTTTTCTTCTCCATAGCCATTTTCTCTTCATGTTTTTTCTTCTCCAAAGCCATCTGCTCATCAATCTTTTTCTGTTCTAAAGCCAGACTCTCTTCAAGCTTTCTCTGCTCCAGAACCTTTTTGTCATTATTCCTTTGTTGTTCTAGTGCAAAGAACATACATCACGCTCCTTTTTTTTTTTCTCTTTCAAGTCTTCAGACTCTTGCTTCTTAGTAAACAATTTTTCTAATGTATCACGCGGACGCAAGCAGCGAGGCACAAGCAGAAGCGCGGACATGCGCGTGCAGCTGGCGAGCCCACGGAGCAAGGTAGAGAAGGGAGAGGAAGTTTCACCTCGAAGAAGATGGCGTGGATGGCCGAATCCGCGGCAGCGGTTGCTGGATAGCTATTTTGTTCAATGTGCTACTTCTAGCGCACCGAGGGGGAGAGATGAAGGACAGAACAGTGTTGGCGATTTCGATCGAGCACCGGTTGGAGGCTGTTTTTTGCATGTATTCTCTAAAACAAAGGATAGAGCATGGGTTGAAGTACCGGTTGGAGATGCTCTTAGATGTTGACCAGTTTTAACATATTCCTGGTGTTTTGATGCTTATTGAATAATAATAGAAACTCTAAAAGGGGAAATATTTATTTTATGGGCATGTAGCTAGGCAACATGCACGCAGTGAATTTCAGCGGCTAACTTTTTTTTTTCTTCAAACTCTTCTAGCAAGAACAAGTACTCATCCTCTTGAGCAATAGTGCTACAAAGTGTTCCAATTTCCTGATTTTTGCGGGGTTGTTAGTTCCATAGGGTCTGTTCCATGTTAACATGTTCAAATATGAGCTGCACACTAACAAAATCAGACGTATTACTCCTGCATACTTTTTCTGAATATTGTTTAAATTGTGGCAAGATATTGTTTAAATTGTGGCAAGATACTACCAGAGGGTCTGTTCCAATTTTCTGAATATTGTTTAAATCGTGGCAAGAATGGATCGCACATGGTGGTGCCTCCTGTGATAATCATAATCATAGCATTATATTGAAAGCATCGAGGATACTGAAACTTCAACCATAATAGGCAACAAATTTATACTGAAAGCATTATATTGAAAGCATCGAGGATACTTAAGCAAGAAATTTATACTTCCGAGATCCGTTGACATGGTTTCTACTTGCTTTTATATATCTCAGGTGTTGCAGCGTTTCCACTTGCCAGCTGTCTTATCATTCAATTTGGAATCTATTGTTATTTGTACATGGTAGTACTTGTATATCTTACACACGCAGGCAACATGCAAGCAGTAGTATTATTTTCATGTTCTCTAGCGAGGTTACTACTGCTAAAAGATTAATCTGACGGGTATTACAGATTTGAATATTTATGTCAAATGTTGCATGTGAAAATATACACAAAAATAGGACGCCCAGGCTCGCATGCCCAATTGCCCATGCACCGATCGAGGTCCACGGTTGTATGCGAAACCGCTCTCGTCGACGTGATATTTCACTCTCTTTCTTCTCAGGAATGTGATGTTACTATTCTCTAGCGTATACTTGCTATTCTCTAGCGTATACTTGCGCAATTTTTTCTTTTAGCGTGTGACGTGGTATGGCTGGGCGTTCAGTTAAATAGGATAGCTCCGTTCTCTGGCCGGCGCCCACTCACCAACGGGGAAGACCTACAGCTTGCCCCTCGTCGCCATGGCGCCGCCGTCGGTCCAGATCGTCGAGGAGGCCCGCGTCACCGTGCCGGATACTGCGGCGCTGCCGCCGAAGCCACTCCTGCTGTCCGCGCTGGACGCGAAGTGGCTCGCGTGCCCGCTCATGCAGACCCTGCTTATCTTCGTCGACGGCGACGGCGCCGGCGCCGGAGGCATAATCCCTCCGTTCGCCTCCGTCGTGGCCTCCCTCCGCGCGTCGCTCGCTGAGACCGTGGCAAGGTTTCCCACACTGGCCGGAAGGATCGTTCACCTGCCGGCCACGGGCGACGCGGCCATCGACTGCGTCGCCGGCGGCGGCGCGGCGTCAGGTTTCCTCGTCGCGGAGGCCGGCGACGTCGACGCGGCCCGGCTCGCGGGCGACGAGGACCACGACTGGGAGGCGTTCGCGCGGCTCGTCCCCGCGCTCGACGCCGGCCGGCTCCCAGCGGAGACGATGGCCACGCAGGTCACGCGGCTGCGGGGCGGGGTGGCCATCGGCGTGGCCAAGCACACGCCGTCGTGGACGGACGGTCCGGGTGGCGGTTCATGCAGCGTGGGCGGCGGCGTGCCGCGGGGAAGGCGACGCGGCCGTGCCGCCAAAGTTCGATCGGGCAGCCGTCCAGGTCCCCGGCGGCGAGGAGCTTGCCAGGAGCGTGCTGCTGAAGTACACACCTAATCTACCAGTGGTACGTTGACGCTCGCCTCGGTCTTTTTTTTTTTTTTTTGGCAAAAGTTCAGGTGTTACCGCTTACCGTGTTACCAACTTAAATACCGTCTAAATATGCATAAAAAAATTACAACAAAATACGGATGGATAGCTCATGCAATCCTCTATCATCATGTATGCAATGGAAACGTGTACAGGTACAGCAAAAAAAAAATATAGGCTGTGAATAGTGCGGGTTGTAACTGTTCATCCTGTACCCGCAACCTGTTACTATTCATAGGCTGAGTTTTTGTTTCTCTTTCCACAAGTTTCGGTTGTACCTCAAAGTAGATGGTTATATGCTCTATCCATTCGTATTTTTATTTGAATTTTAGATATACATTTGAAGGTGGTACAACGATTTGTAACACGGTAACATGCGAACCCCAGTAACACTTGATGTACTCTGTTTTATTATTATTATTACACAGTACAACTCAGACACTCACAACGCACGCACATTCACATCTATGAATACACATACACAAACCCTACCCCTATAAGCATCTTCGAAGACTGAGCCGGTAAATCCTTGAGATAGAAGAAATCACCACTAGTGCCTCGCTGTCGTATCCACTGGCGCCTCGAGATTGACGAAGTCACACTGATCGTAATTCGTCTACGAATCACTAAAAGTGTTGCTGATGTGTGAGTAAATTTATAGCAAGTGTAACCTTCAAATATGCCAATCTTAAATCATCAAATCATGCAATGAATCATGTTTTATCCTCAGCATTTTATGAGAATGTTAAATTTTCTTTTGTAGATGTAGGCACTGCTTGCACTTTGAGCACCTTTTTGCTACTCTGTATTGCGCTTTATTTTCTTGCGTCTCACTGTCGACGACCACGTCGCCTCCCGCTGAACGCACAACACCGTTAAATCTTAGAAAATTCGCTCCTGCTGGAAGTCAGAACTCAGGACTCCAGGTGCTACTGAGGCTCTTGTAACCACTAGGCTACAGGCCCTTATATTTGCTTTATTTTGGCTATGTAGCATTAAAAAAACTAGGTTTTAATGTGTTTATCATAACGTGGTAAATGTTAACATCCTATTATATAATATAGTCATGTTGTAGTGAAGGCTCTAAAGTTATGCTAGAGGCCCACATATCCTTCGGTCAAAGATATCAAGGGATAAAAACCAATCAACATTTGTAAAGAAGAGTCTGAAAAAAAATTAATGGATATATTAAAACCTGTCTTAAGTTGTAGGTATTTTTTACAATTTTACCTTCATTCTTAAAATAATGTCGTCGTTGACTTTTTGAGTTACGTTTGACCGCTCATTTTATTCAGAAAAGTTTAAAAATTATCAAATATTTTGTTATGATTTGTTTTATCACTAGAGAAATTTAAAACATAAACTTATAATTTTGTATATTTGAGCTAATATTTTGAATAAAATATATTTGAGCTAATATTTTGAATAAAATAAACGGTCAAACGTAACTCAAAAAATCAACAACAATATCAATTTAAAAACGGAGCGAATATTATATAAACTAGATGAATTCCCGCGCGTTGCTGCGGGAATTTAGAAGGTCTTCACATGAAAATGCAGGTTTAATAAGAAAAGTATTTTGGAATGTACTGAAACCTGGACTCATAATATTGCCTGTATGTAAAACAATGCCAAACTTCGGAAACTTCTGATCGTTGCTTTGAACAAAGTAGCTCGATTAATTTTAACTGCAACTTCCAAAGCCACAATGATCAAACATCATCGGATGGAATATTTCAAATAGTGCAGATTAGCAGAAACACAGATTATGCATCTTCTGAACAGACAACAATTGTCTTTTTCATTCTTATATCCCAGAACAGACCACATGAAAATCTATAATCAGAAACGGACATACAGGAACTGAAATATCCTAAAAATCTTTTAGAGACACTGACCAGTACTATATTCGGTTGCGACCATCTCAAATCCGGGCAACATGAAAAGTTTGTAAAGTCAAGATAACCGAAGAACTTGGTACAATTAGAATACGATGAGCATTACCAAAAAAAAAAAACTTTCAGCAATGTTAGGATGTGCGCATGCAGAATTTATGTTATGTCGTCAGCAAGGCAAGGAAGCAAAATTAACCATATAATCGATGCGAAAACTTTCGAGTTAATTATTCAGTTGGTGGATGCTGAAGTATGCAGAAAAATGGATGGAGATGATTGAATGGGGACCTATGATCCAACGGACATTGGGCCTGTTTGCTTCACGGCCACACTTCGCCACAGCACGCCACAGCAAACGTTAGGCAGGTGTGGCAGTGCTTGGTTTCCGTATCCTGCTGTGGCTGCCATAAGAAACTGACTTGCTTTTGCTTTGTCGTTTGTGCATGCAGCGGTGGCGAGTGTGGCGCCGATTTTCGGCGCCACAGTTGTGGCGGGGGCATGGCTAGGTGTGGCGCTGAACCAAGCAGACCCATTGTTTTACAGGTGATGTGGCGCAACGTGGTTACAGAGAAATAGGACTTAATGACTTTTGGTGGTTGTACTTATAAAGAAAGACTAGATTATCCAGACAGTCTCAAGATTTGCTCGTCCTCCAGGGGGGCCCATATTCTCCTGAGGCAACCAAGTCATGGATGGCATCCTCCTCGCCCGCCCCATCCTCTCCTATCGGACATTCACCGTCTCCGCGCAACAGCTCCACCGCCTGAAGCAGCACATCACCGAACGCTCCCCGCCTTTGGCCGCCACGCCGCCGTCCAGCTTCGTCGCCGTCGCAGCGCTCGCGTGGGTGTCCTTCGTCGCGCCAAGCACCCGGACGTCATCGCTCCCGACGACGAGGTCACCATGTTCTTCTTCGCGGATTGCCGCGCGCGCCTCGACCCGCCGCCGGGGGACGACTACTTCGGGACGTGCATCACCGGGTGCCTGGCGCGGGCGACCGCGCGGGACCTCCTCGCGGAGGTCGACGGCGGCGCGGCGGGTCTCGTGTGCTGCGGCGGCGGTGGCGGCGGAGGGATCCCCTGGCCCTGTGGGACTGGATGGGCCGGCTGGACCGGGCCCGGTTCGTGAACGTGTCCGGGTCGACAAGGCTCCCAGCGTACGAGGCGGCCGACTTGGCTGGGGCCTGCCGGACAGGTCGGAGCTGGTCTCCATGAACCACGACGGACAGGTTGTGCTCGTCGCCGGGAAGGGCGGCGTGCAGGTGTCCGTGTCACTGAACCCGGCGCACATGGAAGCGTTCGAGTCATACTTCTCCAGCTACGTTGGCTGATTTGTATGTTTCGTAATGGAGATCAATCTATATATGCCAAATTGCACGGTTGGTTGGGGTCGATGTATACAATTGTTTTTCCAATGAATGTTGCTCAGGATTTCGTCATTTTCAATTGTTTACATGTTATGAAATAAAGGTGTAGAAGAACTCCGTTAAGATTCTCTTGCTCAAATGTAATTTGGACGTCGAAGATTATGTTAAATATATGGCTCATCCAATCAATTCCAATCAATCAACGAGCTTGCCTCAGATTTCTCGAATAATATGCTGTTAACGGTTTGAATTCATGTTCTCAAGAAAAGTATAATTTATTATATCGGCATTAATCAAGAACTACTCCCCCAACACTGGGAAATGTTATCGTCATCGCTATAACAGCCCAGTCTGCCGTAGGTGGCATAGGAAAATGATCGAGCAACCAAGAAACAGAATGGCCGAGAACAAACAGCCCGTTCCACAATCTATAGCAAGATCAGGGACTTCAGAGTAGCTTATATTTTCTGCTTGTGTACAGTTTTGGTGATTGCCTTCAAAGCTCACGTTGGTGTCCACTTAAGAGCTATCGAACTATAAAGTCACCGATGCCGGCCAAAACGACGAAGGGTATAATAAACACTTGACCATTCTCGCTTCAGACTTCCGAGCAAGCAGGCCGAAAAATATTATGTCCTTGCACTAGCTGTACCTTCCATATGGACCTTTAGATTTTTTTACTGTTTGGATCAAGGGTCAAGATGCTCTACGGTGGTTGCATTGGATTTTTTTTTTTTTTTGATGTATCTTTACTTCTCTTAAAAATGGGAGTTGGTGAGGCGGTCGTCGTCGTCGCGGTCCGTCGCTCCTCTCAGCTGGGCTAAGTGCCGACATGTGGGCCAGGTGTATGAATGGGTTCGCACTGGACCACCAGTTCGCCACAGGCGCGAGGTCTTCCGCCGCAACCTGTGTCATTATGTGGGCCCAGCTTCTAGAGGCGTCGCTCTCAGAGATGGCAGGCGGCGAAATGGACCTAGCCGGATCCCGTCGTGCCGTGGCCGCGTGGCCGGCAACAGCGTATAGCCTAGCCCGAATGTGCTGTGAGAATGCGCAAGCGCCATAGATGGCCAACATTGACAGCAGACGAGCTTGCGGCGGAAGGCGATGAGCAAAGTGAAAACAGCTAATGCGCCCCCGCATCTGCTATACATCTGCGCCCCGACGCAGGCTGCGTGCACCTCTTGCCGCGCCGCTCATTGCTCGCCTCAACCTCACTTTCATTGCGACCCAAGTTGATTCTGTGTTTTCCAAGTCCCTGAATAGTTTGATTTTTTTATCTGTTCAAACTGAGGGTTGCTCTCTTTTATGTTTCCGTTCCTCTGCCTAATGCATCTTGCTGCGCTTCTTATCTCTTCTTCTTCTTCTTCTTTTTGCTCCGCTTCCTATCTAGCTGCTGCGTTCTCCCAATTTCTTCCTCTTCACAGGCCGTGACCATGCGGCGGAAAGCTTCCGGCATGGAGAGCCATGAACGGATAGGCCGAGGGGCTGCAAGCCAACAGCTTTTTGTTGTTTATTTTTTTTTACTTCATCACAGTATTCTCTCCCGGCGTGAACAGACGGAATTTGAGAGCTGCAGTAATGTTCTCTCTTTGGGTTGTGCTGCATAATTTTCTAAGCACAATATTCTAGCTGTTGTATTGTTGCGCATTAGAAAGTTTTCACAAAAATTATGCAACACATTGAGAAATTAATTTGTTGTGCATTAGAATGTACTCCGTATCACAATGAAACAATTGCATGCTTTGGAATTCAGCTTTCGAAATTGTGAACAAAGATCCGTAGCAAAGCACGGGCATATGGCTAGTAAGAGCAGGCCAACGCGAGACAAGCTGAGCCGCGCCACCTCACGTTCAGACAAAACTTGTAGCCTATATGCTCCATCGCTTGGCTCCTCACGTACACAGTATATTTTATTTTATTCACCATTCACTGCTTGATGTTGGGAGAAGAGAGAGTGAGAGAAGAAGGGTGTCAGAAACCGACCGGCGCCGCTGCAAGCAACAAAGTCTCCTTCTCTCTCCATTTCTCTCTCTTCCACGCATGCAAAATATGACGTGTCTGGTCGATGCGCCCAAGCGATGGGCTTGCTCTAAGAGGTTAGAATGGCAGAAAGGACAACCATTAATTGCCACAGATTTCAAGGAACACTAATGCCATCAGTACAAGACAGCCACTACAGACAAACATCATGCTTTCTTTCAATGAGCAACGGTAACACATTTTGAATTTTGAACATCAGTAGCGCTTCGTGGAGATTATTTTTTATTGATCAAACATTTTTAAAGTTGAGTACAGGACAATAGCCTGTTCGGCTGGGCTGGGCTGGTTTCCAGCCATCTCACTGTAGCGGCTGGCTTCCAGCCGCTACAGTGAGATGGCTGGAAACCAGCCCAGCCAGCAAAACGGACCGAATATTTCAAAGTGAACCAATATTTCAAAGTCTCAGATGTAGCAGGAGATTAAAAGCACACCCCGCTCTCCATTTTCAAATTTTGAACATTCCCCAAGCCTTCCCACTTAAGCCTCATTTATAAAATAAACTAATCTTTAAATAATATATTTCAAGGCAATTTTTGTCCATAAAAATAAGCCCTTGACCCCAGATCACGCCTAGAATCCGGACCACATGCAAGCTTCAACATGTACACTGGACAAATTTGAATTTTGAACAAAGCACCGCACTGATCTTGTGCTGTTGTAAGATAACCAAAAAAAAAAAAAGGGATTTACTACTTACTTTGGAATATAACTAAATGTGTACATTTGACCATTACCTTTTCAAATCTTCCTCACATTTCAATTTCAAATCGTTCTTGTGATGTCCTGTTGTACATTTCAGTTCAAAACATAAAGTTTGTAAATAATTGCCAAAAATTATCAAAATACCATTGCTCATCGGAGAACACCTCCTACACATGAGATAAAATCACAAAGAATTTACCATCTTTTTTTCTACTACATTTATATTCTGCCAAATAACAGTTATCAACAGGTGTAGTACATGTACATCACCTGATCGTTGTTTATAAAAATATTATTTGTAAACAGAAGCACTAATACAAACCCACTAGTGCTTTTTTATTAGAGGAGCATCACATGTACCAGCAAAAAAGAAGACAATAAGTAACATCAATTTAAAAAAGAGGGCACAAAAGAAACAAATACGAAAATTTATCATCTTCTGTACTCCTTAAAAATCCAATAAAGTGAACATGAACATATAAAATGATTTGCATCGACAGAAAAAAAATCCACATGTACACTTAATGTTCAATTTCAATTACAGGTCATTGCAAAATCAACATGTGCATCGATTAGAAAGAAGAACATGAGCATTAAAGTTGAATGGATCAACAATTCAGTTGCATAGTGAATAAGAACAGAGGTGGACCAATTGTTGGTACACAAGAACACAAACCAGTAATTAGTCAATAATTTGTTAATGGATTGTGTTCAAGAACATATGCACAATTTTTTTTGAAAAGCTGAACGTCAACAGGAACAGAGGTGGTGCTTCCTTTTTCCTTGTATTCAGGTGTACTCCAACACGAATAACATATGCAACATGGAGAACCATTGATTCCAATCAACTGGAGCATCACATGATCTATGTACTATAAAAATATATATATAAAACATCGCAAAGATCTTTTGCTGTGTACTAGCTGGTGGTATGCGGAGCAAGCAGCCTGTGGGTAGAATTGAGAGAGAGACCAGCAACGCCGCCCATGATCATGCATACCAGAACCGTGTTCGCCAGTGCGTCGGTGCCCCGAGCAAGACGAGTCGAGTTCGTCGTCGCACAGGGAACAGCCGTCGTCGTTCAGATCTACAGCCAAGCTCGCCATGGACCCGCGTCGTGGTAGCCTCCTCCACAGCGCATCTCCGCGTGGAAGACGGCCCGGACCCACCGCGCCGGGTCGGACCCGATCTGCCGCCGCCGCAGCGGGTAACCTCGAGGCCGCCGCCGTGGAAGACGGCCCGGATCCGCAGCCGCCGGGTCACCTCGAGGCCGCCGCCGTGGAAGACGGCCCGGATCCGCAGCCTCCGGGTCACCTCGAGGCCGCCGCCGTGGAAGACGGCCCGGATCCGCCGCCGGTGTCACCTCGAGCCCGCCGACTTGGAAGACGGCCCGGATCCGCCGTCGAGGTACAGGGCTTGAGGTCGTCGTCGCCGCCGCCGCATCGAGCGTGCCACCGCCGGATCCGGTCACCGTCGAGGTACAATGAGCTCGCCGCCGGGTCGGACCCGATCCGCCGCCGCATCGAGCTCGCCGCCGGTGTGGGTCCCAAATCCGCCGTCACCAGTCGCCTCGATGTCGCGGCCGCCTGTGACGGCCCAGATCCGCCGCCGCCTCCAGCTCACCTCCCTCGTCGTCGCGCTTTGCGCCCACGCCGCTTCCGCCTCCAGATTGCAGCCGTCGCGCCGCTCGGCACCATGGGATCCGGCGGATTCCGGCCACTGGCGGGGCATAACTGGCCAGACCGCCCATCCCGGCTGCCGGCGAGATGAGAGAGGAAGGGTGGAAGGAGAGAGGAGGATCGTGAGATGAGAGAGACGACGGTGAAAACTGAACGGGGAGGGAGAGGTGAATCCAGATTATATTTCGTATCCCCTTCAATCTTGTACGCGGACCCCACCGTATGTACACAGCTACACCAGAAGATGTGCGTACTACGTGGTTCCAGAATCGAGGTCAGGTTCCACGTGTCGAGCCTATAAGGAAGGTACAGCTGCAGCACGGACCATATATTTCATATTAGCAAGCAGGCATACCCCACGGCGGCGTCCGACAAATCTGACCCACCAACCCCAGCCCGGCCAGCGCCCGCCACAAACCAATTTGTTTTCCTGCGCACGATCTCATCGCCATGCCGCCATCGGTCAAGATCGTCGAGGAGGCCCGCGTCGCCGTTCCGGCCACCGCCGCGCTGCCGCCGGAACAGCTCCGGCTGTCCGCGCTCGACGCGCAGTGGGTCACCCTCCCGCTCATCCAGCGCGTGCTCATCTTCGTCGACGGCGACGGCGACGGCGACGACCACCGCGCCGTCCCGCCGTTCGCGTCCGTCGTGGTCTGCCTCCGCGCGTCGCTCGCGCAGACCGTCGCGCGGTTCCCCACGCTGGCGGGGCGGCTCGTGCACCAGCCGGCCACGGGCGACGTCGCCATCGACTGCGCCGGCGGCGGCGGCGTCCGGTTCCTCGTGGCGGAGAGCGACGACGCCGACGCGCGCCGCCTCGCGGGGGACGCGGACCACGACGCGGAGGCGTTCGCGCGGCTCGTCCCCGCGCTCGACGCCGGCCGGCTCCCCGCGGAGACGATGGCAGCGCAGGTCACGCGGCTGCGGGGCGGGGTGGCGCTCGGCGTGGCGATGCACCACGCCGTGGTCGACGGCCGGTCCGTGTGGCGGTTCCTGCAGGCGTGGGCGGCGGCCTGCCGCGGGGAAGGCGACGCGGACGCGGCTGCCGCGCCGCCGACGTTCGACCGCGCGGCGGTCAAGCTCCCCGGCGGCGAGGAGCTCGCCCGGAGCGTGCTGCGGAAGTACGCGCCGGATCTTCCCGTGGTACGTACGTTTACCCGTGCCTTCTCGGACTTTGGTAGTTTCCAGAGTGAGCTTGCGTTGGTCCCGCACGGCGGCGGCCGCCGGCTTCGACGGTGTGCCACGACATGGCAACGTGCCGTGCCCAGGTGTCCAAGTACTCCGCACAAAGCCAAAAGCCACCCTACTACCGCCCTCCTGATTGGTTTGAATGAATAAAATGAGGGGATAATCTATACGTCGCTCGAGTGTTTTGGCCTCTTCTGTCGTGAGGAGCCGTACGGTGTGCAACAGAGAATACTCTTGTGACTCCACACTCGGCTTATGCAACAGAAGAAATACTCTTGTGAGTCACATTATTTTTCTCCAACACCGGCAAGTCCTCCGACGAGGTTACCTTTCGGCGGCGAGTGGGTTCAATTCGTAATAATTGATTTTTTTTTTGAGAAATCATAATAATTGAGATGGGTTTGAAGTTTGAAATCAGGCCAGAGCTTGGTGGGCTTCTTACTATTTGGAAACAAGCCCAATGGGCCATCAATCTGGTCACTGGGGCCCAATGGAGAAATGCTCAGTGTTTTCCACTCTGACTACTACTTTCATGGCGCGCGGTCGGTTGGCGCCACACCGCGCATGATGCAGGCCTCCGTCGCGGGCTTCCTCATCCGCCCGAACCTCTCCCGCCGGACGTTCACCATCATCCCGCAGCAGATGCACCGCCTGAAGCAGCGCATCGTCTCGGACCTCTCATCACCGCCGGCAACCGTGCCGTCCAGCTTCGTCGCCGTCGTGGCGCTCGCGTGGGCGTCCTTCGTCCGCGCCAAGCAACCGGCCGGCCTCATCTCCGCCGACGACGATGTCTACCTCTTCTTCTTCGCCGACTGCCGCGCGCGCCTCGACCCTCCCCCCGGCGACGGCTACTTCGGCACCTGCATCTCCGGGTGCCTGGCCACGGCGTCCGCGCGGGACCTCCTAGCGGGGGACGGCGTGTCGCGCGCCGCGGAGGCGCCCCTGGCCAGGTGGGAGTGGATGGACACGGTGTCGCGGCGCGCCGACATGGACCGGCTGGTGAACGTGGCCGGGTCCACGAGGTTCCCGGCGTACGAGGCGACGGACTTCGGGTGGGGGTCGCCGGCCAGGACGGAGCTGGTCACCATGAACCACGACGGGCAGGTGGTGCTTGTCGCCGGGAAGGGCGGCGTCGTGCAGGCGTCCGTGTCGCTGCACCCGGCGCACATGGACGCGTACAAGTCGCACTTCCTCGGCTACTTGGGTACTTGAATGTTGATTTTGTATCGATGTGTGCAGGCCAAATCATGCTGTTCTGTTCTTGCATGAGCCGCATCATCATGAATCATATATAGTACTGTACACAACAACGTTTTGAATGTTTCTGTTAGGGAAGGCTATTTGGATAATAAATCTTGAAAAAGGATAAGAGACTTTCGTTTCGAGTTCATATTAAACCTTTTGATGCAAAAATATTGAAGGAAGAACGTTGCTATAGTTAACACGACAGCGACAACAACGAATTAGTAGTATGCAAATTACGAGGCAGTGCATCATCATGCCACGCATCTCTCTCTTCTACTATAATATCGAGCTACGTCATCCATCGATCATTCACCATTGCACGCCATGGAGGTGGCCACCGAACCCTCTCTGCACGGCGCCATTCTCCTCCTCGCCACCGTCAAACTCCACCAGCTTCGACCCCTCCCCGCCGTACGCCGCCCTCCCGGCCGAATAGTACGACGTCGCGCCACCGGCGGCGCCGAACCCCACGCTGACGCCCATCATGAGGCCGACGTGCGCGTCGCGGCCGCCGTCGTGGCCCACGCCGTGCGCCGCGACGTCGACGTCCGTGCCAAGAGATGGACCGCCACCGTGCGCGGCGCCGTCGACGTCCGCGTCGCCGTGGCGCGCGCCGGCACCGGAGCCGCCGCCGAGGACGGCGGCCTTCTCGCCCTCGGTCTCGCGGTAGCGGTTGAGGTAGGACTTGAGCGGGCCCACGTAGGCCTCGAAGCCCAGCGTGGTCATCGCCCAGAGCAGGTCATCGCCGTTGATGGTCTTGCGCTTCTCGCGCTGGCACTTGTCGGAGGCCTCGCCGGTGACGAAGCTGATGAACTCCGACACGCACTCCTGCACCGTCTCCTTCGCCTCCTTGGAGATCTTGGCGTTCACCGGCAGCGACTTCTTCATGATGCGCGACACGTTCGCGATCGGAAGGAACCGGTCCTGCTCCTTGGCCGGCGAGTCGCCGCCGCCGTACCCGGCCGCCGCCGCGGCGCCGGACTCGTTGTCCGACGGCGGGCTTCCCACTGGGCTCAGCAGGTGGCCTTGCTGCTGCCCGTAGCCGCCCTTCCTGCTCTTCATGTCAACACGCAGTAGCTGACTAAGCTTTAGCTGTAGGAGAGCTGATCGAGAGAGATGAAGCAAGTGTGTTATGAGAGTTGGGGGATGGACTTGATGTCCTTTTAAAGTTGGAAAGGGGGGAGCAAGCTAGGTAGGAGAGATGCGAGTGGGAGGACGGTATTGATGCCGACACAAAGCAAATACAAAGATTATTTTCAGACATTACAAAGATTCTTGCTAGGCTGCCTATGGTGAAGTCAAAAACAATGCGGCTGTTCCTGGTGGCTAAGGGCGTATTTGGAATTTCCTTGAGATTTCTATCAAAATATTGTGCAAGATAATTCAATTCTTCTCCCCGTAGGATTTAGAACCAATGCAATAGAGCGGTAGAATTTTGCTATAGTCGAGATAAAGGTATTAAACTAGGATTTCATCTCTCATGCATGTTACATGTCCTCATATTCACATGAATCCATTTTTTTTTCTTTGGGGGAAACAATCTCATGAATCAAAATGGCGCATGCTGGATGCATTCTCTGTTATACATTCTGAACTGCTATGGCGGATGTCAAGATTCCGGAGAAAGACCACTATACGTGAAGTTATGTAGTTTGGAGGCCAAAAGTTCAAAACTGAAAACAGAGGAGGAAACACCAAAATATTCCCTGTATAGCATGGCATACTCCACGGCTGGCCACTAACCGTGTCATTTCAGGAAATGGTATCTACACAAAGATTTGAGAGGTTCCTAGATCAATAGCAAGGCATCACATTAGTGGAACAGATGCACTACAAACTTTTTACCAAAAGAAAAGGGGCTCATACACGGCTTCACAGACCCTGCAAACTCATGACTAACTAAAGATGGCATCTACAAACGTATGTTTATTATTACCATGATTTTAGTTCTATTTGATTTTGAGCTCCGAAAAATATCTTTGTTAATAGCTCTCGCTTGGTGGAATATGGTATCTCTGTGATTTGAAAAAAGCCGGGATAAAGGCCAAAGAGCCCTTGTGAGAGATGCCTCTCTTATCCCCCTCTTTTCTTCTCTTTTCCGGGTTCAAAGGCGCTGTGGATTATTCGCGCCATCACATCGCGCAATAATAGAAGAACATATGATAGCAACTTGGGTGCAGGAGGGGATTGATTAACGTAAACAGGGCATAGTTTAGTCTTTTAAGCAGGCTTTGGATTTCTAAAATGCATGGGAGATGCTACTTTGATTTGGACCTAGCTAGGTTTGAATGGTAAACACATGATTTCTTTAGTTTTAGCAGCCGGAGCTTAGTTTGTGAACCGAGATCGTGCCATTTGTCAGATTCCAGTGCAGGCTCTGCCGCAAAAGGTTGTTTTTAAGTGTTTTCAGTTTTGACACTGGTTTCGCTTCTTGCCTTCGTCGGTTTTTTTTTTTTAATTTAGATAGCACGCCCCTTCTTTTTCGACAATGTTTACTTAGATGACAGAAGACCAGAGCAAATTTGGCCTAGCTCGGCAATTTTGGGTGAATATTGGCTTTTATGGCTGCGACATGGAGTTTGGATTTTCGAAGACGTCATGGAATTTGAACTGGGCAAATCAAGTCTGAACCCCTCAAGTCCAAGACGACCACCCTGACTGGGTGGCCTATCGGCAGACCAAACTTAGCTCCGCTCAGAAAATGCTTACATTCAAATGACACCATGCTATGACAGTAGGGTTTAGGGTCTTGGCAAACATCATTGGTCGACTCAAGCTTGATGCTGTCATGCGGTTGAATTACTGGATGGACGGTTCAAATTATACTACCTACTAAAAGAAGTGTACTTCATCCATCTGGAGACCTGATGTAGTCCAGTTCTAGCGAAAAACCAAGTGTGTAAAATCACAAAGTCTCAGAGTAAAGGTAAGATCATAATTGACCCTATAAAGAATGATACTGATAAACAATATGTGCGACTACATGTGGAGATAAACTGTTTTGGATTAAAACTGAGCAGGCTGAAAGGCATGGCGAAGCTTAATTTTAACAGGCCAAAGCCCAAAGAGAGCCCGAGCCCAAATATGAACTTTGCTTTCAAGCTTTGCTTGATCCTGCTGCTCAGCGCAGCACCCAGCAGCACATACGATTCCCCTCAAAAAAGAAGCAGCAGCAGCACATGCAATTTTCTTCTTCTTCTATTGATAATAAAATAATACCTGAATTTTCTTTACCATGTATATATTAAATTTCATGTAAATTTTTCATTGAACACAAAACCGTGTGCTTTAATTTATTTGGCCATTGAGAGCGGTAAAAGGTTGGCTTGACGATGAGGGCTTGATGAGTCAACATGAGTTTATAGAGATTTGAGTGTTTCGCCTCTAACCTCGTGCCTCTCTAAAGGTTGTCCAGTCTAGATTTGACACAACAACACTTTTTCCATGTTAATTAGTAACCGACCAATGGAACCATCGGGAAGTAATCTAGCTCCTCAGATATATGACATTCCTTATGTGCCCTTCTCTTTTCATGATCTTGCATGCTAGAATATACGATGGTTGTCTCCCAAACATAAGAACCACGAGAAGCAAACAACTTTCTAGTATTGTTAAGCAAAAAAAAAAAAAGAGAAAGTATATATGTACATTATATATTTCATCATCATAGGAATCAAGTGGCATCTAATATGGCTCAACGTGACAATTATCATTCTTCTTACTTAATTATTATGCCTAGCTACAAAGGATTCTCAAAAGTTTGTTTGTGATGTACTAAAGCCAGAGGAGGAGGACGGGAGGGGGCACAAGCCCTCCTAGTTGTTGCTGCACAATGGAGGGAAGGAGACTGACAAGAGAGACAATATGAGAGACAGGAAGCACAAAAGGAGGGAACCTCCACCCTTAGATGTCCATAGATTATTTTTGACACTGATACCAGAGAGTGCTAAAATTATAATTTATCGATATAAGGTAGTCTCGTGGTTAGGACAATACTTGAAAGCTTGGGAATGAGATACATATTTTGCAGACAAAAATGTTATCACGTATACAACACTGTGTCAAGAGTATCACTAACGAATATATATGTTTTGTGCTATTATTTCTATGCCTTTTTATATCGGATGATTGTATTTTAATTTTCATTTGAGAATTGGAAATATTGAAAGGCTATACTCTTTTGTTCGATTTCCACCAGGAGAGAAGTGAAGACAATAACAACCTACATAAATGTTTCACCCAAAAAAAAACATAAATGGCATCGCTCTTGGTTCTAGCAACATCATCCGCTTATTATAAAAAATTGTTTGGTGCAGGATCCAATCTGAATCAGGATAGAGGATCGCTAACATAAGACAATTTTTTGTATGGAAGGCATGCAAAAAAAAACTAATTTAATTATAAAAAAGCATCATTTATCATTTACTTTCGAATTTCGATGTTACTATCACTACCACCACAAACCTTTATTCTAATGAGTCCTTCACGCCATGTTGTCAATGGAGAGTACTGGTGATTGTTTGGCTACTATTGCCCTCAATTTGTTTCTAATTGCGTCACACTTACATTAGTAACAAAATAGCTGATTTGATCCCTGAATTTTGTCTTAAACCTCCATTTCATCCCTCAACTTAAAAAGAGACAATGTAATACCCCACCACCCCGAATAAACCCACGAGACGTGTCAACATAAAAATACATTTAAAAAGAGGAACATATCTGGTGGAAATCAATCTTTCCGTGCAAACTATGGAAACTTCAATGTGAGCCACATGATGTTAATCTAAGGGGACGCTCAAGAGAGGTGGAAGGGGTGATTTGCAAAAGCGACTTTGCAAATCACCCCCTCCACCTCCCCTGAGCTTGTAAATCACTCCTCCCACCTCCCCTAAGCGTACCCTTAGATCAACATCGTGTGGCTCAGATTGAAGTTTCCATAGTTTGCACAGAGGGGTTGGTTTCCACCTGATACGTTCCCTTTAAAAAGAGGCATCTCCATGAGTACTGTACAACACAACACATATGCACCGCCGAACCTCAGAGGCAAAACATGCTAAAATAGCTCTTAGTTTTTCTGCAGATCGGCATATATTACTTGGTAAGCTATTTCCTTTGCATCAGAGTACCGTATACACCACACAGTGCTCTAATATATTTTCCTTTGGTTACCTACTTTTTCTTTTTTTTTGGGGGTAGTTTTTTTTTAAGAAAACTTTAAGAGTGAATTGCACCAAACACTGGGTTTTGTGACCATAGTCTAACTTTACTACTCCTTTCGTCCCAGAAACTTGGCATTCTAGCATTCTCTAGTTTTCTCAAAATACTTGGCATTCTCACTTTCTAATGCATCTTTCTCTTTTTTCAACACATATTTTATTCTCATTCTACTGTATTTTATTCTCACGTCCTTAGGCTCACCGCGAATCTAACAAGCACCTTGATGATAATGCAAGCAGACGTGGTAGTTAATGGGACTCAGATGTAGCAGCATCTTCAGACTTTTTCAAGGACAAGGTGAGTCTGCATCCAGCTAGTAATAGGTTTGACTAACACCCCTGATCAGGTAATGATAATTTTTCGATGCCGCCTGGCTTATAATAAAGGCCATATCATCCATTAAACAACTCCTGCGGCTGCAAAGAATAGTTAGGTACACACAAAGACAAATCACTATCACAGAGCACCCAAAAGATCACAGTTTTGCTCTAGAACACCGAATCGAAAGCATAGTTTAGCGCTCGGAGAGAGAGAAGAAACAAAGTACAGAACTCCGCGCGCATCCGCATGTCAAAGGTGTGGGCAACGAAACTCACTGCAGCAACAGGTTGAGGCACGCGTTATTACGGTTTGTATCATCATCTCTTGATCAGCTGAACTAATGTGAAATATATGTTCCGCGGAGCAGCTGTACCTTCCATTTCAACCACACAATTTCTGAACCCCACTCATCTCGAAAGCTGGACCCGGGAGACAAATGGACAGAGGAGGAACATGTACGGTGGGTCCCACATACACATACGACGCTAGAAAAATAAATAAACCGGATCCAGATCTCTCTCCTCCCCCGTTTCCACTCATTTCGGCATATCCACTCTCTCTCCTCCCCGGCTCGCTGTCTCTCTCTCTCTCTACCCGCGGCGGCGACTGCGCCGCTCCGGCGGCCGGGACGGGAGCAGTACACCGGTGGCCCGGGCCAGATCTGAACCTCCCATGGCCGGATCCGGCGACGAGGTCGACATCAATGTCGCGCCGGATCCGGAGGCGGCGGTGACGGCGGCGGCTGGGGAGCTCCAAGCCACGACGACCTTAAGGTCAGCTGGATCTGAACCCGACGTCGTCGATGTGGGCACCAGTGCCGGTTCCCCGGCTGGATCTGGCCGGCGACCTCGTGGCGTCGGCGGAAGCGGCAACTCCAACCTCGAGGCGGCGGCGGCGAGATCCCTCGGCGCGATGGCGACCTAGAGGCGGCGGCAACTCCAACCTCGAGGCGGTGGTGGCCCGTACACATGAGTGCGTCACATCAGGAACAGCAACCGGACGAATGATCACAGCAGGGGCGCGTGAGATTCCGTGACCCTGTGATGCGGCAGGCACCCGCACACTAGAGGTGGCGCCTCCGGAAACGACGACTGCTCGTCCGTCCGGCCCGGCAGGATTATGTGGAACGTTACCTGACAAACTGGAGGGAGTGGCCATCATCCACCCGTTTCTTTTACTCCGTTCCAGGACAATATTTTATCGCCACTCGAACCAATCGAACCAAAAGAAAAGAGATCCCCTCAAAGAGTGTAGTACTGCCTAACAAACCTATTAAGCTGATGTTTGATTAGACAATATAAACCCAGTTGTAATCAGAAAATGCTAGTATTGCAATTGAAGTAACTAAATACTAAAATTGTTTGTTTCACTCGACAATAAAATCTGAAAAATAATACATAGGGACAGCTCGCCAATGCCACCCGATAAGACGTCAGGGCACGAGCAGCCTCATGGGCTACCTCCCCGTGATGATCTACCACATCGCCTTGCTTCGTTGGTGGCACAATATTTTCCATCGAGCTTAGTCTCTAACATGGGGAACATGATCTTCTCGGTGAAGGAGGGACAATGTCTTTGTCCTCCTTCGCGTTTCTTGCGTGCGGCTGCGGGGCTCCACCCTAGCAGCGCGCATGAGGATATTGTTAGCTTAAAGCCGATAGGGCAAGATCCGACAAGAAAGTTCCTCGTCTCAATTTTCTTTCATCAGCATACAATCGGCTGAAGGGTGTGAGAGGAGGTAGATTAGCGAGGTGATGAGGCTAAAGATTTCAAGCATATCAACGATCCGGACAACGTGGAGGTGCGGACCTTCTCATGCTACGAGGTCGTTAGTGTTTTGATATCACAACCTCATGGCAGATTAGTTGGAGCTCGCTACCCCCATGTCAAATCAGTATGGCAGTTCTTCCAAATGTAGATTGAAGTGAGGTGAGGAAGGGAATCAGATTGTTCAATGGAACAATAAGGACGAAGACACGTACTACCGCTTAATCAAAAAAAAAAAAAAAAAGACACGTACTACCGCTTATGGTTACGCTCATATGAGAGCAATTTTGGATTTATACATGGCTGATGCTCGATTGCACGATAATAGGTTGTGCCCCCGTATATATAAAAAACAAAGAATATGAGAACTATGTGATCTAATTATAATCTTGTTACAAATACTTAAAATGTATTATAACACATTATTTATGAGAAATGCCATGTGCTTCTCATTAAAGGTTGAAAGGTTGTCTTACGTGCCATCCAGCTTTATTTGCCACAACATTATGAAATGTAGTAATTTGAAGATCCTTGACAATATTGTCATTCTTCATAGTTAATTATTATGTTTACAAAGGGTGCTCCAAAGCTTCTACTTGTTATGATATTAAACAGTGTCATACTTATCAGGGGGCACAAGCCCCATAGCATTTTTTTTTTTTGCGAGTGGCCCATAGCAATTGTTGCATAATGGGGGAGAGAGAGAGGTGTGGGGGTGAAGGAGATGAACTGTGACGTGACCATATTTGGCTGTATCATTAATACATAAGAGGGCTGAAAAACAAATGTATTAGTTTATCATGCATATCACGATATTTATACCTAAAAGCTTGAGAGATGCATATTTTACCAAAAAAACTGATATGTTACTGTCTATATAACACTGTACCAACAATATCATCTCTGGCAAACAAAATAGATGTTGTTTGCTATTATTGTCATGTTTTTGTATCAGTCGTTTATATTTTGATTCTCACTTGAGCAATGGAAATACTGAAAGGATACACTATGGAGTTCCCAATCTTTTCGTAGCTCCAAAAGCAGAGTCTATTTGAGCTAGCTAAATTTGAGGTAACTTGTCCCGGCCCTAATCCCTTGATTCTTGCGTGCCTTTCCATGTATGTAAGCAAAGAAGTGGGTGATGATCACTTTAATGGTGTGAGGGAATTCTAAGATATTGATATCTGTTTTTGGAAGTACCATTGGATTGATTTTATGCCCTAATAATTTTGCCGGCGTTCTATTTTTTGTTACCCTTAGAGGTGCCCTATCTGCCCACGCACCATTTTAGAACATCTGATAAATTAATGAAAGAAGGACCCGAGGTAGCACATTGTTTTGTTGAACATATTTCTTGTTATTATAGATATATACGTAAGGTTTCTTGCATGAAGGCCCTCGCTAAGACACACAGCATACTAATGACACACATCACTAATACAAATCTCGTGGAAAGAAGAAGAGAAAACTACACTTAGAGACGTGCCAGCATCTTCATAATACTTTTTTAAGGGCAAGGTGAGGCATCGCACTACTAAACAAGCTGACTAGCTCGCTCAGGTAGTGATATTTTTTGGATGCATGCCTCTTGGCTTATAAAAGTCGATCAATCTGATGATTAAACAAACCGTGCGAGCGGCTGCAAATTAAAGAGTAGCTAGGCACAGATGTCGAATCGCTATCGCAGAGCATCCAAACGATCACAGATGGCTGTAAGACCGAAAGCATAATTTAGCTCATCAGAGAGAGATTAGAAAAGAAACAAGAGGGCGAAGCAAATCGCTGGAGCGGCACAGGTTGAGGCACGCGCTGTCACGGTTCGTTCCTTCTATCATCCTCAGCTGGATGCCGACGCTTGTTCAGGCTCGCGGCCCGTACAGGAGTGAGTACGTCACATCAGGAACCGCATATACAGGTAGTAGTAGTAATATTTCTTCGGTGCCTCTTGGCATATACAGGTGGTCGTAGTAATATTTCTTCGGTGCCTGACCAATCTCATCTGATGACTTGAACAGACGTTGCAGCTGCTAAGATGTGTTGGGTACTCAAATGATGTATCCGAATCACAGAACATGCACAAGATCACAGATGTGTAGTAGGTGAGAGAGAGAGAAATGGGTTCAACGAAATCGCCGTGTTAATCAAGGGACAGTGATACTACCATCATCCACCGGACGACGGCCCCCCGCCGCGTCGGAGGTCGCCAGGGCGCAGGGCGACAGAGCCATCCGCTCGCAGCCGGTGGCGCGCAACCGATGGGGCATTATCGACCTGTTGAGCGACGGCCGCCATGGCTCGCGCGGCGCACGCAACGGTAGCAAAGGAGCAGAGCTTCGCGGCGCACGACGCCGCGCAGGCGAGCACTGGCCGCGCGGCGAGGCGAGGTGACCGGCGGCCCGCGGCGAGGTCAAGGGGTGCTCCTTCGCGCGCTTGTCCCGTCGATGGCTTGCGCTCCTTCCCGGCATCCGCACTTGGAGAAGGGGTGAGCGCCGCGCAGGGAGGTCAAGGCGACGGCGTGGCGGGGCGCAAGGTCGGGGCGCGACAATGAGGGAGGTCGGGCCATGGTGAGCAGGGGCGAGCAGCATGCGAGGAGCGAGGGTCGGGCTGGTATGAGTGACAGACTCTGGTGCGGCGCTTGGCCACGATGGCGAGCTGGAGCGACGCGGTGAGGCACGAGGTCGGGCCCGAGGCGAGCTCCGGACGGCGGCGCACGAGCTCGAGCGTCTGCAGCCTCGCTCCAGGCCGCACCTCCGCGGCGTCGCTCCGCTGCCGCCATCCCGTCATCAGCGCAGACGCGCCCTTCTCTTGCTTGCCCGGCTCGTCGACTGCCTCCGTGACTCCGTCTTGCTGGTTGCGGCCGCCGCGAGCAAATGCGGACGGTGGGGAATTTTTCTCTCCTCTGCGAGATAGGCCCGGTGCAAATAAAAAACTAATTTGAGGAGCCTGTTTGAAGCCAAGCTTATTGAACAGCATGGGCGGTACGGCTCGTCTCGTGCTCAGTTGGCTTGGCTTCAAGCCAAGCTTATTGGCCTTGCTCTGATGCGGCAGACCTGCCACGAGCGGTGCCGCCGGAGGGTGGAGGGAGGGTCTCCGACGACAGGATGGATGACCCCATCCGTCATTAGATCCTGCGGGATTCGGTGGAGCGTGACAGCGACTCGCCGGAGTGAGTGGCCGGCCAGTGGAGTGAGGTTCGGTCCGGCACTCACCATCACCAGCTCCTGGTTCGTTTTCTCTACTCCTTTCCATGCCAATATCTTTATGGCGCTCCACTCAAACCCCAAGGAAAGGAATGATATCCTACACTAGCGTCCACAGGGTCCGTCCAGGATGTCGACATGCTGCACCCACCCGACCTTTTTTCAACGCGATCTTCTGCGGCGGCGTGTCATGCGTTGCCCCCGTGCTCCACATGATGTGTCCAATCCGTGAAAAAATGTGACCAAACAATGTTGGGGCCCCAGCCCCCGATCCGGCAGGCGCCCGCATTTCGAGGGGCCCTGCGCTTCCTCCACGAGGCCGACAAGTCCCGTTCGGCCGGCGGGTCAAGGCCGCCGCGCCGCGCTCACGAGAGCTGGCTGCTGCCTGGCTGCCTTTGCCCACACACACGACACATCTCTCTCCAAAACCAAAACTCCCCGCGCGTCGAGCCAAGACGCGTCGCCGTCGCGCCCGCTTCGTTAGCATAAAGGGCGCGTTCTTGCACACTCTCCAAGGTCTTTTTTGGAATGCGAGATTTTTTTTTATTCTTGAGTTTTTTTTAAACAGTCAACTGATTTCTGTGAAATTTCTGTACAATTTCTGTAAAATCCTACGTTTCAAAGGGACTCTAAAGTTTAAATTTTAGACCTATCACATTAAAAAGAATCTTGTTATTTAAAATTATTTTTATTTATTTAATGATAAAGTCTATGTCACGACCTTTTTTTTAAATCACGAGACGAATCTAATGAGCCTAACAAATCTATGTTTTGCTACACTGATGCTACAGTAACTATCTTCTAATCATATTTTAATTACTCTCATTAGATTCGTCTCGCGAATTCGAGTGGAGTCCTGAAATTAGTTTTGTCATTAAACTTTATTTGTAATTACAATATTTATTAAAAAACTTTTTAAAATTTAGATCCCATACAACGAACACACCCAAAACTATACAGATCCTTAGGGCGCGTTCGGCGCACCCCTTCTAATTTTAGCACCCATCACATCAAAAAGAATCTTGCTATTTAAAACTATTTTTATTAATTTAATGACAAAACCTATGTCACAACTCCCTCTAAATCGCGAGCCAAATCTAATGAACCTAATTAATCTATATTTTGCTACAATGATGCTATAGTAATCATCGTCTAATTACAGTTTAATTATCCTCATTAGATTAGTCTCGCGAATTTGAATGGAGTCTTAAATTAGTTTTATAATTAAACTTTATTTATAATTAAAATATTTGTTGCAAAAACCCTTTAAAATTTAGACCCATACGCCAAACTCACCCTTAGTAGTAACAGCTGCCACGCCACACGCCCACACCGACGGCGCGCACCACCTGCTCCTGCCCGCGCCCACCGATCACGCAAGCAGCATTATCTGCGGCGGGGCCCACGGAGTCAGACTTCGTCCTACCTCCACGTGCCTCCCACTGGACCACCCGATCTGACGCGATCCGGTCCGTCCTGGTAGGGTGGGGGCCGGCTCGCGCCGGAGGAGCGGAGTTTCTGGCGGCTTCTTTGCGGAACGGGCGCTCGCTCGGTTTTGGTTTTTGTGGTAGGAGTATCTCCTGTACCAGCCAGCACTAGTCTAGTCTAGCAGGCGAGCGAGAAGGAGAGAGGCAGGAGGAACCAACCAACAAGCCGCCAAGGAGGGAAGGAAGGCATCAGAACCCCTCGGGCGTGCTTGGTTCGGCGCCACCAGCAGCCACGCCACGCTGTGGCAGCCACGTGATGAAGGCTGCTGTTTGGTGGAGCGGCAGCCAAAGCTTCTGCAGGTTAAATTTGCATGCGGTGGCGGCCACGAGTGTGGCGCCGATTTCTGGCGCCACACCTTGTGGCGAAGGAAGTGGTGGCGTGGTAAAGTGTGGTGGGAATCCAAGCACGCCCGAGATTGGCGGTGGAGAGGGACAGGTGAGCGAGGATTGGGTTTGGTTGGGTTGGGTCCCATCACCAGCGCGCCCAGCCCAGGGAGAAGCAAGCAGGTCGGGGCGGGAGTGGTTGGCACGTCGCCGTCGCCCCCCATCTCCTCCTGGCCTTTTTATTCCGCCCCTTCTCCCGCGCCGCCCGCAGCCGTCACTGGTACTGCTACTGACGAGACGAGGGGGAGAGCGGCGCCCTGCGAGAAGCCCGTTCGATAGCCGGCGGCGCTCGGGGAGGCGGCAGTGTTCCGCTACTGAGTTCCTACTGTGGAGGAGGAGGAGGAGGAGGAGGGATCTGTCCGTCCGTCCGTCCGGCGTGCTCGTTCGTCGGCGTTGGTGAGTGTTTCCCCTGTCGGCGGTGGTGGTGGTGTAGTTGATTCCCTACCCGCTCGCATCCGTCGAGCTCCGTGCTTTCGTCCCGAATTTATTCCACCTTATGTTTTTCGACGCCTCTCGACATGAGATTTCTGAGTTCCGGTTCGATTTTTTTCGCTGTCCAGTTTCCCCTGATTTCAAACACCACCTCTTGTTTCTCAGCTTCGTCTCGCTGATCCTCGCGTGGGGAATAAGGGAACTTCGCCGCCTGCACTCTTCAGGATCCCATTGTGTGCCCACACAAGATTTTAAGTGTTTTGTTTGCCTTTTTTGTGTTGTGCCGAAGAGGAAGAAGCATATTCTGCTTCTCCTCCTACTACTTCCATGCCAGATTGGGGGAGGAAGCAGGGTATTTCGGGACGCTTCTCTTCCACGCAAGCTTGTGATCCTTTTTCCCACTTTTGTGTCTCTATAAGCTTCCTTCCGGGGCCGTGGAAGAATCAATCGCTTCCGTGCCAAGCTTGTACTGTACCACTTGTTTTCTTATTGCTGCTATACTCGGCACATTCCAGCACGGCAGCGGTGTGAGCGAGACTTGTTCGCCTCCACCGGGCCAGGGCCACCCGCTTCCATTTGCGCCATTTGGGCGGATCTACTAGATCGCTACGAATTGAGTGAGAGTCGCAATCGCCCGGAAACCGCGTCCCAGCGGTAGGCCAACTCTCTGCTCACACTATGGTCCTGGTGTGCACGTCTCGCCAACAATGCACCACCACCAGTCGTGATGGACGGATGCAGCGTCACGCAAAGCGTGGCTTGATTTGTTTTTGATCCAGAGGTCAGAGGTCAATGGTGCTAGACCGCGACTTCGCTGCTTGCATTTATTCAGTCCTTTTTATGTGTGTATACCATGATTTGTCAAGAAGGACCAATTGGTGGTGGTTCAGATATGGTCAGTGGTGCTGCTATACACTGGAATAGTACTTGTAGTAGCACTTTATTGTTTGCATTTATTGAGCCTATAATGTTGTGTGTACCATCATTTCGTCATCGTTAGTCGCTGTTAGATTTGTTAGTACCTGCCTTCTGCTAATCTACCTCTTTTATTCTTCTTATGGGAAACTTGTAGTGGTACCTTGAATTAACTCTGCAATAAAAAGAAGGTACTAATATCCTTTGCAGTAAAACAAGATCACATCTTTGTCCATGAAAAGATTTTTTTTCTATCCCAGTGTTCTACTAGAAATATCTCTGATCACCGTACCTTGTGCAATGCTGGTTGGTGTGTCCCTCGAGTCATGCTTTTTTCTCCTCTAATTCTCTTCCTTTGGGAACTGACCACATGTTTTGTTCCAGAAAAATCACGCATTGTTGGCTGGTTGGTTCTCCGTGACGCGTTAGATGTCGATAGCCAAGAAGGAAGAGGTACGCGGAAACTTCCTACTTGAGGTCAATTCAGGTCGTTGTCATGTCTCTTTCCACAGTTATGCATAAAATCCTGGATGTTTTATGAGCAGATTCTCAGTAACCGACTTATGCCGCGGTTGGGTGAGCCGGCGGTTGGTGTGCCGATAAAGAAAAGACCGGTTTCATTGTCTGATAATTCAGTTGCGTCCGGCATCCCGATCTCAATGATGCCCTTATCTACGGCGCAGGAGATGTCTGCTCCAGCTGCAGGAGCGGGCTTTGGCAACGAACGATTCATCAGTTTTGCTAGATCAGACGCAAATATGGTCACCAAAGGTAAGGGAATGACTAATTTCCAGATCCAAGACCATGCCAACAGCCCCTTTACTACGCTGTCCATGACCACTAGCAACAGAGTTCCATTGAGTGGAACAAGTGAGAGTCCTTCCGCAGGGAGTCCTGCGCCAGTTAACGAATCACAGCAGCAGAAGCTTTTGTCTTTTGATTTACATCTACCGCCTTATCAAAGTGGTACAAGTAATCTTGGTTCTCTTGTGAAGGAAGAGAAAGCAGAGCAGGGTTCTTTTGGTTTTTCTTCAGCACAACACCCCAAGAATGTTCAAACACAAAGTGAAACCAGTGCTTTGTCAAGCAGTAGCTTCAGTAAACTACCAAACTTGGATCTAAATGTACCATTTGACCCAGCTGGTTCACTTGAAGGCTTGCCAGCAATGCATGAAAAACACACTGGGCTGTATCAAGGAACAATTCAGCATCAGAAAGATCAGATGCCTGTAGCAGCATCTATATCTAGAATAAGCAGTGGACTGAGTCAAAACACCAGCAGTACTTTGAATCTGTCCAATTCATCTAAGCTTTCTTGTAAATCTGGGCCAGGTGATGTTACCTTAGATTTGCAACTTAAACCACCAGCTAGACCAGAGTTAGGGATCAACTGGAAAGGACTGGCTCCTGCTCCAGAACTGAGTCTCTCTCTATTTGGCAAGCCCATTACAGAGCCTAAGGATTTTAGTGCTCCTGATTTATTATTTAGTTTGGAACCAGCTGGAAATTCCCAAAAGACCAGTGAGGAGGCTGCTATGCCGGAATTGGCTAAATCACCAGTTGAGAAGATTGTGAAACTTGCGTCATGTAATGCAAAACCTCAGAATGCTGCATCATCAATTGTCTCTGGAAGTGGTTTTGTGGTATCTAAGAGTTTGGTGAAGAAAGAGCCCGAAGAAGCATCCCAGCAGCATAGTTTTAACGACGGGGAAAAGGAACTTCTGTTACAACAACAAAGTGGTGGGCTAGTTAGAAGTTTCCCTGCAAGTAAAACCGGTTTGGATTTGAATTCTGACATCATTCCCAATAACAATATCCATGATGCACTTGATGTAGCGACTGATAGTGTCCCGGCACCAGCTGAAAGTGTGCCTGACATTGTTCGCACAGATACCTTGCCTGCTGCTCCAAAAGTTCAGAAATATGTAAAGTGCGAAGAGACTGGAAGTGCTACCCCTAATCCTGCAGAAGCAACGAGAAGTGGTCATTCTGTACCTTATGTGGCAGCAAAATCATTGCCTTTGGAAGGTGATGGCCCCGGCCCTGTTGCTGGTTCAGAACCTTCATGCTCTAGTGCTGATTACAAACCTCCAACTAGCCTTCTTCATTCTCATGATGTGACACGTGAAGCACTGGAAAGTTGCCCCAATCCTGTAGCCCAACCTTTGGTTCTTAATTCTCGTGATCGTGCAGCTGTTGATGGTATGTCACAAGGGAGTGCTGAAATGGACTGTTCAGATGATGAAGGTGCCACTATTTCACATCTACCTACTACAAATAAGCCTCGTATTGAACCATCGGGTAGTGGTCCTACTACCAAGGATGATGCCAATGCTAAAATCTTGTGCAGAGAGCTACACAAAGAGCATGATAGTGATACGCCTCTGGACCATTCATCTTTGGCCAAGTTAGTTAATGAAGAACCCAAAGACAAGAAGTTGCTGAATGCAGCTAAAGATAGCATGCAGCATGTTAAGACTGCAGTAGGCTCCAGTTCAGCAGATCCCCAAAAACCATCAGCTTTGCAAATTTCTACTTCTTTAAAATGGAATCTAATCGGGAATCTCCTGGGCCTTCGGATAAATTCGAGAAGACAAAAAGTTCAGAGATAAAGTCAGTAAGGTCACCACATGGTAAGCAAGCTTCTAGCTGTAGTAAGGACCATGCAAAAATTGCTGCTGTCAAGGTGGAGCATCAGACAGAAAGTGAAGAGATAACTAAACAGTCTGATTTACACTCTAGAGATTCGGTCCTGGGGGATGACTCAGATAAGGCCTCGAGCAGTCAAGCAAATAGTGAATGTGGAAAGGTGAAGTCAGCATCTGAAATGTCTGAGTATGATAAACCCAAACCTGACTCTTTTAGAACGTCTTCTTTACAGAATGAAAGAACTGGACAGTTTGCGTATCCTTATGTGAATAGGTATGATTCTGTCATTTGTCTCTTTGGTTGGTTACTGCAGTAGTCATGACTGAATGTCCCCACACATGGTTCCTAAGTCTGTTGGGTCTATGTTTGACTGGAACTGCAAAAAGTTTTGTTTTTTCCCCTCGGTTTCAATTTCCCTTTTTTACAGGAATGAAAGATGGGAAAGGTTCATGGAGTCTGAACGAGAGAAGAACAAAGGAGACTACCGTGATGGCAGACATCCATCTGACATGACAAACCAAAGAAGGACTGACCACCGCTATGGTGGTCGTGGCGGCAGTCATCATCCGAGGAGCTTTCGTGGTCCAAGAATGAGTAACGAGTCTGAAATGGTCTTTGCCGATGAACATATTAGTGGCAGAAGGCGCCCATTTGAAGATGACCTCGGGCACTCGCAGCGAATCCCTCAGAGGCGGCAGCGAGGCTGCCTTATGAGAGATATGGACATTGATGGCTTTTCTCGAAGAGAGATTCCAAACCCTAGGCTGATTGCGCGTGGGCAGATAGGAGATCTCCCAGATGACATGATCGAAGATAGGTTTTTTGTGCCACATTCCCGTCAACAACATGCCCCAGGTAATCATGGATTTATTCGGAGAGAGAGGAGCCATTCACCTGCGCAACGAAGGGGCGCTCCTGTTCATTTTCACCGTGGAAGATCACCTGAAGTCATGCACAGATCACCATCATTAGGGCGAACTGAGAGAGCATACATGCATCATCGTCGACACACCCGGCGTCATGGTTCGCCTCTGGACCGAGTAGGCCATGATGAGAGAGGTATGCAAAGAATACGAGGAGATGTGGCATTATAGGCTCGCATCAAGCTCTGGAAGAAGATGCATTCGAGCCACCTTTGCATCCTGCTCACCTAGCTGAATTTCATGCAGAAGAGGAACTCGTGCATAGGAGGAGGTATGCCGAGAGGAGAGCGTATCTTCGATCTTTGGAAGCGGGCCCAGGTGGTGACGAAGAGGACATGCTTTCTTACCATTCAGAGGACGATGACATGGAGTTTGCTGAAGGTGATGGTCCACGGGAGCTTGATGGCTGCTTCAGAAACAGGTTTGGACGCAGGGGGAGGGGAGAGCAAGAAGAAGGATACAGGCAACACCGGGGTCCTCCTAATGGTAGTAGACCAAAGAAGAGGAGGTACTGACTTCCCTAGTCAGGATAATGACAGATAGGACTCGAACTGAATAAAGTAATGGCCTGTTGGTTGACTGCTTCATGCATCGGTGCCACAGTCCTATTAACCAAACCCAGCTCTACTTGCCACCCTCGGTTTTTTGTTTTGTTACTAAGAAACATGCTGCAGTGGAGATTTCTACAAGCACCGCTGAAGCTCCTAAAACTTCTCTCTAAAATGTCCCTGGAGGCCAATCAAGGAGGCGTTAGCTCATGAGCATGGAGGTGAAACTGACATTTCAGGCCAAGTTATAAGGGAAAGGACTCTTGAAAGCCTCTGGCATGTGCTATATTTTCTCTTGTTCGGATCTATTTCCTTTTTTTGTTGACATGCCCTTGTTTGGCATTGAGCAAAGAGATGGAGAAATCTTTGTTTGGGCAAAAGCTAGCTTTTGGCATGCATGGTGCGGGATGGGGCCCTTGTATCGAAGTGACTTGTCTCTATAGTTGTGTTGGAGGCTGTTCTGGACCCGCAGATGGGATAGTGGGTACCCTCGTGTGGTCTGCGTTGTAGCTATCCTGGATTGGTCCTGTAATGCGATGGGTGTACGTGCTGTTATGAACGTGTGTTTCTGGATGTTGTCCTTTTCCGAATGCCGTAGACAATGGTACTGGCGAAGATAAGGCGACTTGGCTGGGAATTCCACATTTGGTCGGAGGTAGTCTTCTCTTCCATTTGACTCATCATTCAAACTATGCTAGTGTACACTATGGGTGATTACGGAGGGTGGTGTACCAGCTACACGTTGCCTCAGCAGTGGCCAATTATAATGAAAATTTTCATTACGTAGGTGGTGGTGTTTTCATGAATCAATAACTAGAATCTGAACGCTTTGCTGACGTACTACTATGTAATGCTCACAATGTTTAAAAAAGCGGAATCATTAAGCAGGCGGTCAAGCTCCGCTCAGCGCTTAGCCCGCCTAGGCGGCGCCTAGGCGTTTCTAGGCGTCGCCGCTTTTTTCCGATGGCTAGGCATCCTGACCGGCGTCCATCACAATTTATCAAAGAAAAAAGACCAGGGAAGTGATAAATGAGCCAATGTCTCATGCGACCACATAGCCCAATGTCTCATTCAGGCCCAGTAGCCCACATATGCCCCACGCATGCCCTTATCCGGTCTCGAGTTCTCAATCGACACAAGCGCCGCCGTTGCCCATCGACCCAAGCGCCGCTCCTCCAGTCGTCTCTCTCGGCGCCGGCGGCCGGGGAGAATGATGTTGAGGACTGAAGGTAAGAGAAGGAGGAGCTCAATATCCAGAGGAATTCGACCGCGGTGACCTGTTTTGGGCGGCAGGAGAGGACCATTCGCCGGCGGTGGGCGGGCGGAGAGGCCTCGCGGCGATCGATTTGGGTCAGCGGGAAAGGTAAAATGAGGTTAGAACACTCTACACATCGCATACTCCCTCGATTTAGACTCCAGACGGCTCGAATCGACCTCTCATCGCGCCTCGGCCCGGCCAAAAAAGCGCAATTACGCGCGCTTACTCCCGCCTCACGCCGCTTAAGCGCTTGCCCGCTTATTACCCACCGCTCAGGCCAAAGCGACGCGGTCAGCTGCCGCGCAGCGCCTAGGCGACGCTTAAGCGCGCCTAGGCGACGCTTTTTTAAACACTGAATGCTCATGATCAAGCAAAGTATATGGGACGAATGGATTTTCCTGAAATGGTCAAGAGAGCATATCTTGTATTCCGGAGTCCATGACAAAGCTGCCTGATTGTTTCTCTTGCCTCCAGCGATTTCAGCTGCCGAGAAGGTGGCGCCCCAATGTTAATACCCTCGCCGAAGAGGCTTATGACAGCAAAACTTTGAGCACCACATGGCGATTCATTTCAGAGTGCAACCCTCCTGCTTCGATACAGTTGCATAAGACGTTGAGAACTCAGTATCTTTGTTTTCCATTTTTCTCTCTAGCGATTTGGTTCGATGAGCTATAGCTAGTTGGGTCATAAGGCATCGTGTGAAGGTGCCATTTGGCTTTGTGACATGGGCTGCCACTCCTGTCGTCATCTGACATCTCCATGCAATGGGTGAAAGCAAGACGTCCAAGTTATTGGAACGAATGCTTATGTTGTTTTCCTCTTCTAATGGTGTGCCCCTCATACTATTGTTGTTAGTCGTTATCACGATGATTCTGTTCTCTGCTCGACGTTTTTTTTTTTTTTTGGAAGGGGGATGCAAGGCAGTCATTAGTTGTGGACTCGCCATCGCCAACGTGCATGAAACAGAGACGCCAGAACACGGTGGCCAGGATCGACACCGGCCGCCGCCCACCGTGCCGAGATGTACCTACTCGCGGGGCTCAGACAGCCAGACTGCTCGATAATGGCTCGCGCCTTGTTCAAAGCCACGTGCTCGCGTGTTTACATGTCGAGCGGCGAGCGCTGCCAGCTCGGCCGGGTTCTCCGAGCTCGGAGGACAGGGACGGGGCAGTCCGGTCGGCAGATGAGAAGCCGCCTCCATCAGCAACGGCCAAAATGACTGTTTTTCATCGGCGCTTCACTGTTCTGATTTAAATTTAGATGCCGGTTTTTGCAACAATACTTTTTGTTGTGTGTACAAACCCACCTAGGGAACCAGTAGGAAATTAAGAAGAAGAAGAAACAATACTGCTAGATGATCATATAGTGCACAGAAGTTCACATTTCACACATTGCTTTTGGGTTAATTTTACTTTTCCGAATTTTGTTTGAGGTAAAAGAAAGAAGGAAAATCACTGGGTTAATTTGAGCAGGCTGAAGGTTAGCTTTAGCAGGCCGACTTGATCCCAAAGGCAGCCCAGACCAAAAGTAAAGCACCACGCTTTTTCCCATCATCAAGGGATCTTCCTTTCCTCATCCAAGTCTCAGCAGCACTGACCTTTCAAACTTTGTTCATCGGCATCGACCAGCATGTGATGTGATAAGAACCTTCCAAAGCAATCCGTGCTCAGGAAAAGCCGTGCAGCTGAATATTTTATTCTATAGTCAGGTACAGTTGTTTCTGAACGATTTTTTCTTTCTCGAACGAATGACCACGCAACATCCATTTGACCGTGCATCGGTCCGGGATGTTGCTTATCGGATCACACGAGATATGTTTACGAGTTGCGTCTTGAATAGTCTCTCTTGCACATGCCCGATCATGCCGGTTGATTTGTAACACATGCAGCTGTTCCACTCCTTGACTTGAAACTAGGCTTATTTTCTCGGGTCCAAAATATAAAGAATTTTTTAACGAAGTTACTTTGATCATTGACAGCTGACAAGTTTTATATATTGATAATATAATTTTCTGTTGTTAAACTCATCGTGGGGGACTACTTTAAAAGTTGTCTCTAGTCTCTACCCTAGAAACTGGAGTATGTACTTGGCAAGACTATGTTAATAATATTAATATTGTCTCTAGTCGAACCTAGGATCTCATGTGTTACTGAGTCTTTTGTAATCACTAGGCTACAGGCCCTTTCACTATTTTTCTTCTAAAGGTCTAGACCTATCTTCTAGATTGGATGAAGTAGCCCATAGATAGTCCAATATGTTATATGTTTGCTGCAGCCTACAACGTCTAATCAACAAACTTTTTTTTTGTTTTGCGAAAACAAATCAGTTTGACAATAGTTACATAACTTTTGTCAATCGTCATGTATGTATGTATATTGTATAACAAAAGGAAGAAGAATATTTCGACATCGAGCAGGTCAAAATGGCGCCACAATCGATCCAAACCCTACTCAAGGATCGTTTTTGTGCTCTATCCAGTGACGCCGATCGGTTGAGCTGTTGAGCACGAGCCGGTTGGTTGGAATGGATAGGAAGGAAAAGGTAATGATGGTTATAATATACTCCATATAATTTAACCTCGTCGCAATCCTTTCCTTCCGTCATTTTCTTCAGCTAGTTTCCGTGTTACTTTCATGACGATGCAGCATATCCATCACCAAGACACTAACGTCCTCTGAGTCTGACATTAGCCACAGACGACATACCTACTTTTGTTGATGGTCCATGGCTCCATGATGTATCTGGCTTCAAAAGTGCGCCCACCATTAACGTTATCACGATGAAAGTAGCACTCCCGGTAGTCCACGGTGAAATCTAAGCTTCTTATGAGTTACAGAGAAGAAAGCAAAAGAGTGGGATAGAAAAGAAAATTCCTGAGTTAGGTGTTAGGAATCATAAAAGAAGGGAAAGAGATTCCGCGTGGATAGTATACATATCGGAATCTCGTTCTCTGTTTCGGTCGTGGCTTTTTTGCAAAAACGGTTGTGCTACATGTGCGATTGTGCCTAAAACATCAGCTTCTCCACATTTTTAAGGACAAATGTGTAAAGAGGAGAGAGTGGTGTGCGAAAGAAACCGGTGAAGGTACAATTTCGTGGCTTCCTACTTCGCATGAAGAAACACCTAAGAAAACACCTTCTTTGAATAAAAATTTCGTGAAGCCACTAGAGAAGCTATTAAAGAAGCCCTATCAAAAGGCTCCTAAGAATTAAGACTAGATATAAAACGTGTTTACTCGCGAAAAGAAATAAGAAAGAAGAATGAGCTAAGCAATGATCTACAAACGAGGATAAAATTTGTTTGGTAGCTTTTTGTTGTCATGATGAAATAAAAATCGAGTTATGCTACATCACAGAAGCACTGAGGGGTTGTTTGAATGCTGCCTGACTACCAGGGCCAAGGTAATGCATCACAGCCCAAGCACTCAAAATCGAGCATCTGCAATGGCTGTCAGAGCTTGAAGCAAGCACACCCTGTGTCTTTCTATCCATAGCGGACTATTTGGATCTTCAATCGGACCGTCTTTCCTAAATATTTCTAAGATCTAGAACCACCGAAAAACCCTAAAACCACATATGCCAATCTCGCGGGAGACATAGGGCCTGTATGGTTCATGCCCTGGCAAATCTGCCTGCGTCAGGCATCACGCTCAGGCGTCCGATTTCGGGCGCCTGAGGCTGTGATTGCTGCCTGACGGGCAACGTGCCTGGCAGGGCTCGATCCAAACACGCCTATACATTCACACAGCTCGTAGTTTAAGCGGAGTGAAATGCACCAGGAGTCATCAAACTTGTCTTTTAGGTTCGGTACTCTCAAATGTTTGTTTCTAGGTCCTTGAATCAGTTTCAGATTCTCATCTAGGTCCCAGAACTTGTTAAGTCACATCTAGGTCTAAATCACCATCTAGATAGAAAAAACACATTTTCATATTTCCAAAATACAAAATTTCAAAGAACAAAAAACATGTTTAAAGATTCAAAAATATTTTTGTCATTTGAAATTTTATTTTACAAGTTTTTCTATTTTGAAAATATGAATATGTGATTCCCCCATTTGATAGTGATTTGGACCTACATGAGACTTCTTAGCAAATTCTAGGACTTAAATAAGAACCCGGAACAAGTTCAAAACCCATAAACCAATATTTGAGAGTACCGAGACCTATATGAGAACTCGAGACAAGTTCAAAGATCCAGAAACCAACATTCGAAAGTATCGAGACATAGATGAGAATCCGGTATAAATTCGAGGAGTCTTGGTGCATTTGACTCTTTTTAAAGGCATGCGAACTTAGAGTTGCTATTAAAACTATGCAAAATAGTCCAGTCAAAAAATCTATGCAAATATTCTAAGGGGAAGTTACACGGTTTTCTTCCGAACAAGCTGGGGCAATAGATACTAAGCAAGGGAAAAAGATCAAAGTGCTCTCTACGAAGATAAACAACGGCGCAAAAAAAAAAAAAACAAAGTGTGGTGCCCAGTTGGAGCACCACGCCGTGATGAAAGCCTAGGGATGGCAATGGGTGCCCGTTACCCGCGACCCGATGGGTTTTTTTCTCCATTAGGAGGCGGATTTGGGTGAAGTATTGTACCAATGGGTTACCTAATGGGGATAAAGCTTGACCCAATGGGTGGGCCGGGTTAGGATACGGTTTGGCAAAACCCAAACCCGTCACCCGTAGCCACCCGCCACCCCTCATTACTCAATTTAATTTATTTATATCATATTGTGCTTTGTGTTGCATACTTGCAAGTGTTATTTGTCAACTTAATGATTTGGAGTTGAACTACTAATTATGCCTTGGTGTTATTTTTCTTGTAGTTGTTCAATTAAATGTCATTTTTGTGCACAATAGATATGTATTTTTACTTATATTATGTTGTTGTAAAATTGAAATTCTTGGCGGGTATGGATACCCGATGGGTGGATTTCACCCGACGGGTTTGGATTTGGGTTAAAATCTCTACCCGTAACTCTTAATGAGTTATCCAGCGGGTGCTTTTTCTCTTCGCGGGTGTGGGTCTGAGGAGGCTAAACCCAGCGGGTTTCACCCGTTGCCATCCCTATGAAAGCCGTTCGTTGGTGACGGCAGCCGTCCTTACCGTACGGTGAGCTGTGCCGAGGCCGGAGGCCCGCGCCCCGTCGTGGGTACGGGAGGACAGCGACGCCGTTGACTGGAGCCCACGCGGAGGCGAGACCGGAGGTTGGCTGTGCCGGGGGACCGCGGGGTGCGGTGCTCGGACGGCGCGCGTCCGTCGCGGGGCGCAGGCCTAGGACCCGCCGTGGATGCCCGAACAGGGGACGGCAGCGTGCGGAGCGGGGTACGTGTTGCTCTTCCCGACCCACACTGCTCTGCTCGCGTCTGTTGATGACAGGTGAGCACGCACTCGATGTTCTCACGCGAGCTAGCGGTAATTGTTCGAGTTAGAATGTACACTCTTGCAATAAGCTTAATTTTATACCTGCTGTGCATCCAGAGCATGTCTTATCTGTTTATAACAATTATAAATGTGCTTGCAAGCATCAACATAGCGCGATTCAATTCACTAGCCAAGTTCGCGCGTGCATTTTTTCCCTCCAAACAATCGAGTTGAGAGTCGACCTTCCACGGGTACGTTCCACCTCGTTTGACATCGCAATGCTATTAAAACCTAACCACAAATCAACGAAGTGGAGGCTCGCTTCCAACTTGTGTCTTTCAGTGACGAAAACCTAAGCACAAGTCAAGATATTGTTTGACATCGCAGTGCCGATGAAAACCTAACCACAAGTCTATTCCGACGTCGCTTAAAATCAAAATCCGAAGCAAATTAAGCTCCTCTCTGAGTTGGTCGGCAAAACAAAAAAATGGGTCATAAAAGTCGCAAGGCGTTCGACCACCCGCACGGGATCCCGTCCGCTCTTGACTGGTCTCCACGGCCACGGGCGCCGTTCCGTTGACTCCGTTCCGGCACCGCACCGCTCCTCCGCCATTGGCTGGCTAACATAATCTCCTCCTCCTCCTAATCTCTCTCTTACACAAACACAACGCAGAGAAGCTCTGACTCCTAAACCCGCTCTCCTAAACCCGCTCTGCTTAAACAAAACCCCCACTGCCTCCAAATCTTCCAATCTCTCTCCTCCATCTCAAAAAACAAGGCATATCCAATTCGCCCCACCACCCGTGTCTCGCTCGCATCGCAAGCAAAGCAAAGCAGCCGCGATAAAAAAAAAAAGAGTTAATTTCACAAACCACAACTATTTGGTCCATTGTTGCAAGGAACTACAACTTTGAAACCACTTTCACAAAACCACAAGTATTTGCACCATCTGTTGCACAAAACCACAACTTTAGTTTCGGTCCCACATGTCATCCACCAAAGATGTGCATAGGGTCAACATAGGCTGATAAGTGGGCCTAGGACCAAAAGTTGTGGTTTTGTGCAACAAGTGGTGCAAATAGTTGTGGTTTTGTGAAACTGGTTTCAAAAGACGTGGTTTCTTGCAACAAAGGACCAAATAGTTGTGGTTTTGTGAAATTAACTTAAAAAAAAAAGCAGCCGAGCAAAATTAAAATCAGGTCGCCGAAAAGCGAGCAGGAGAAAGGAAGGGGATCGATTCGGAGCGAGCGGGGGGAAGAGAAGGGAGGGGGTGGACGGCGGGGGCGCGGGAGGGAGGCACGCGACAACTGCCGCCCTAATCTCTTCCTTTCCGCCGGCGCGAGCGGGAATCTTCCCCGACGACGACGAGGCCGGATCCGATCCGGCGGGAATGGCGGCGGCCCGGAGCGGCGGGATCTAAAAGGGTGTGCTCCCCTGGTGAGGCGGCGACGGGACGCGCCCGCGGCAATGGCGGCGCCGCCGCGGTGCGCGATGTGGGCGCGGGCGCTGCTGCTGCTGCTCATGCTCCGGCCTGCCGCGCGCGTGCTCGCCAACATGGAAGGTGCGTCCGTCCGTTGCCTGCTTTCGTTTCCTCGAGACCGCAGAATGAGGGCACCGGTTTCATGCGGTGGTTTGTTTTGGTGCTCATTTCTGACCTTCAAGGGACAAGAAGGGTTTGTGTGATTCTGTCCGAACACATTTGAGTTCCCGCTGCTGCGAATTTGGGATACTTTGAGAACCGGCTGAACTAGTCCGCTTTACACTAGCTGCAAATCCTTCAGTAGCTATTTCGCGCCCCGTCGACTGAAAACCCCTTGCTGCCTCTCGCCGATTCCCACTGTGGTTCCTTTTTTTTTTCTTACAGCTTTTCTGCCCCTAATCAATCAGTGCTTTCTGCTGCACGTTTTGGCGCGAGCTATTTCGATTCTTACTACTGTATATTCAATTGCTTCACTACGTCATTCATGCCCCATGCTCGTTGGCTACTGATGCGTTCTGATTGGGCAGCGTTGGTATAGTCGTGTTCCCGGTGGTCGTTAAGTTTGATTAGGACGTTTCCAGAAGTGGTTTAGCCTGTGTTTCTAGTTGGTGGCTAGGTGATTTCCTGGTGGCCCTCCTCTGTGCTTTGGCTAATGTACTCGGAGCATGTTACTCACTCATAATCCTATGATTTGCTTCGGGATGAGGCTGGCTATTTTACGCCGATGCATGGGATTGACCATGTCTTTGCAAGATGTGCGTTTGCCGGTTACTAGATTCCGGTTGCTCTTAGGCTCAAGTTGATGCTGCTAGTTCGAGATATGAATGGTTGTTTGTTCACGTTGGGTATTGGATGATGCTTATGTGGTCTGTGGATTAGATTTTGTGTGTTTTGGACCAAATAGCTTTATCAACATAGAGTTGGTAGATCTCTTGCTGAATTATTGCTAAGGTAGTTGTGCACATGACAGCTCAGTTGTTCTAATTCTGAAGCATGAAGCTGAAGCGTCAACATGCTGATGTTGATCTCATTGTTTTGATCTGTGTTCAATAATTTTGTTTCGTTGTCTTTAAGTGAAAATCATTCGCAATATAAATCCTAAACGGAGTATTAGCTGCTACAAGTATCCTTTTGCTCCTTTGGATAATTTCTAACAAAACTTAGCCTGATAGAATTGGTCTGCTTAAAAATTTATATGGCAGCTGCTCATTTTTCATTTTGTTATCGACAGGAGATGCATTGCATAGCTTAAGGACCAACTTAAATGATCCCAATAATGTTTTACAAAGTTGGGATCCCACTCTGGTCAATCCGTGCACTTGGTTTCATGTTACCTGCAATAACGACAACAGTGTTATCAGAGTGTAAGTTCACCTTGCTCTCCACTACGCGATTAGTCAATTACACCTGTTATTTATTTACCATGAAATTTATCCTAATTTTGGCAGTGATCTTGGGAATGCTGCGTTATCAGGAACATTGGTCCCGCAGCTTGGCCAGCTCAAGAACTTGCAGTACCTGTAAGTTTGTCTTCCTTTTCTGACACATGGTACTATTAACCGCTAGTTTATGGCTTTAAATCAAATGGCAATATTTTTGCTACTATTAACCATGATAACAGTAGCATGTGTTTCCTTGAGAAGATTTGTGGGGAGGTATCAACTCCATTAAGCTTGAGGTTTGTTTGTAGAGAGATCACATGCAGCATGCAGGGGCGGAGCCAGGTTCAGGCCAACCTGGGCTCGTGGTTTGCCAATTTCTTTGAGGAATGGACAGTAACAATCATGTTTAGATGATGAATCAGAATCACCATGTTAATCAGCTAGAGCGCTAACTCTGTCTCCGCCAGTGATCACATGGGCCAAGATGGGCCTAGAATATAGTTGTCTTGATATTTATGCTTAACAACGTCACTGCCTTCAGTGACCGCACTAACCAGTTACATAAGCATGTCATGAATACTGTTGGGGCTAGTGCTCTTTCTTCTTCTTTTTTTGAATTAGTCACTGGCTTCATAATTTTTATGCAGTGAGCTCTACAGTAATAACATCAGCGGCACTATACCTAGTGAACTTGGGAATCTGACAAACTTAGTCAGTTTGGATTTGTACTTGAACAACTTCACTGGTCCAATCCCGGATTCATTGGGGAATCTACTGAAGCTTCGGTTCCTGTAAGATTTCTGCATTGCCTATCTCTGCTACAAACTATAGAGTAAGAGTATGTTACATGTTAGAATATGTTGTGGCTGTGCACATGGTAGATCTACCTTAGAACATCATTATTGCTTCATGGCTTCAATACACTTATTTTCTACCGAATCAGTATTCCAGACATGCTAGCTTCATTATCTGAAAGTTTAATCATGATTTGATTACCTACTTGTTCAGAAAATTCATTAACTATGGCTTACGAACTCAGCAACCTAGTCTCATTGGGTCCCATTGGACGAAGTTTTGATCTTATAGGTTTGGATTGCTGCTCATGGCAACATTGAGTGGCACAGTTTAAGCTCATTACCAGCCAGCATCTTAAAGGAAACAGAATATTTGTGTGCTCTGAAGATGTTTGATTAATCTTTCCCTGGTTTTGCCTTTTCTGTGAACTTGCTCACATGTTATAGCTATATTTTTATGAAGATGTTTGTTGGACAGTGGATATTTTTCTAGTTTACATTCAGTTTCTGATGTTTTTAATGATCAATCATGTTATTATGTCTTCAAAGCATAATTGTAAGGACTTTTCATCATATATTTATTTCATAATTTATGTGACATTATGTTGTGATGTTACTGACTTGTCGTATTTTTCTATTGCTGTGGTGGGAAAGGCGTCTTAACAACAATAGCCTTTCGGGTTCAATTCCGAAATCATTAACTGCTATCACCGCACTGCAAGTTCTGTAAGTATTTGTTTCTCAGTTTACATCCTTCTCTTATGTGGTTTAACTAGTAAATGTTCAATGCAACTTAAATGTCTATTCAATTATAGGGATCTGTCAAATAACAATTTATCTGGTGAAGTTCCATCAACTGGTTCCTTTTCATTGTTCACCCCTATCAGGTAAAGCTATAGTTCAGTTGAAATTTCAAATTTTCTGAAGCCTAGACGCTTAGGCCATTCACATTTGTCATTATGTTGCAGTTTTGCGAACAACCCTAACCTATGTGGCCCTGGGACCTCAAAACCTTGCCCTGGTGCTCCCCGTTTTCTCCACCTCCACCGTACAACCCTCCAACTCCTGTGCAATCACCAGGTGGTTATTCAGATTCCACTATTGTGCTCTTTCATCTAAGTGATATCCTCATTGGCATTGGTGTACGTTTAAACAAGGTGGAGGTTCGAGAGCATAAATAAAAAGTGTAGCACTTGTGTACGCCCAAATAATCTTTAGAGTCCAATGCATTTTTTTTAAGTCAGAGCATAAAATAAAAAGATTTCCCCCTGAATATTAAGATAAAAATAGCAAAGGAACCACAACTTACACTTTCGCACTTATATTACAATCTTACTGCACTATTAGGCTGTGTGTGATTAGTCTATGCTGTGAACTTGGGGCTTTTGTTAAGGCAGGAATCTAATAACCTACACCCAGTTGGAACAATGAAGTAGTGTGGTGCCACACTAAGTCAATACCCGCTTCCTCCAGTGTGGTCACTGTAATTTAGAGTATCACATTTTGTTTAGCTTCTGATTTCTTTGATTCTTGCAGGAAGTAGTTCCTCTAGTACTGGAGCAATTGCTGGTGGAGTCGCTGCTGGTGCAGCCTTGCTATTTGCTATTCCTGCAATTGGCTTTGCATGGTGGCGGCGCAGGAAACCACAAGAGCATTTCTTTGACGTACCTGGTAAGAACAGTAGAAAGAAATTCACTCATTGTATGGCGGCAGAGACTATAACATTGAATTAATTTTAATGTGATATTTCTATTTGGTAGCTGAGGAAGATCCAGAGGTCCATCTTGGCCAGCTTAAAAGATTTTCACTGCGAGAGCTACAAGTTGCAACTGATAGCTTCAGCAATAAGAACATTCTTGGAAGAGGTGGGTTTGGCAAAGTCTACAAAGGAAGACTGGCAGATGGTTCATTGGTAGCTGTTAAGAGACTAAAGGAGGAGAGAACTCCTGGCGGGGAACTGCAGTTTCAAACAGAAGTTGAGATGATTAGTATGGCCGTACACAGAAATCTACTGCGTCTTCGAGGATTTTGTATGACACCAACAGAAAGGTTGCTTGTGTATCCATACATGGCTAACGGAAGTGTTGCATCACGTTTGCGAGGTACTTGCCGTCTTTCATCAGTCGTACATCTTTATCTTCGTAACTTTTAGGTTGTTGTACTTTAATATCGATATGGACGTGTAAAGCATTTATTGTTTGGTGTTATTTTGTAGAACGGCCACCATCTGAACCTCCACTAGATTGGCAAACAAGAAGAAGGATTGCACTGGGTTCTGCCAGGGGCCTGTCGTATTTACACGATCATTGTGATCCAAAGATTATCCATCGTGATGTTAAAGCTGCAAATATTTTACTTGATGAAGACTTTGAAGCAGTAGTGGGTGATTTTGGTTTGGCTAAACTTATGGACTACAAGGATACCCATGTGACTACTGCTGTTCGCGGAACAATTGGCCACATTGCACCTGAATATCTTTCAACAGGAAAATCCTCTGAGAAAACTGATGTGTTTGGTTATGGAATTATGCTTTTGGAGCTTATTACAGGACAACGTGCCTTTGATCTTGCTCGGCTTGCCAACGATGATGATGTTATGCTGCTTGACTGGGTAACTGACTGAGTGCCTCTTCCTTTGTTCAAATTGCAATTTGGATTTTCATGCTTTTTTTCTGTGTCTTGATATTATGTTGGGGTTTCATGCTTAGTTTTTCTGTACAGTCGTAAAAAATCTTTGAATCTTTTTATCAATAACAAACAGCGTTTTTCACTTAAAAAAAGGAAGATATTCTTTCTGAATTGATACATTGTTTGCGGCTGAACTAAGCATATGGTAGGACAGCATGTCTCTGGAGTTTTCTTCTATTTGTCAGCACCTTGCTTTTGCTTATACAAGAGTTCTTTTATTGTAATCTTGTGAGAAAATACCTGTTTTGACTGGAATTAACAGTGACTATGTGCTTGTGTAGGTCAAGGGGCTACTCAAGGAGAAGAGACTAGAGATGCTAGTTGATCCAGACCTACAGAACAACTACATTGACATTGAGGTGGAATCGCTGATCCAGGTGGCGCTCCTTTGCACGCAGGGCTCCCCCACGGACCGCCCTAAGATGTCGGAGGTGGTGCGGATGCTTGAAGGTGATGGTCTCGCGGAGAGATGGGAGGAGTGGCAGAAGGTGGAGGTAAGGCAGGAGGTTGAGCTAGGCCCCAACCGAACCTCAGAGTGGATTCTCGACTCGACCGACAATCTCCATGCGGTTGAGTTATCAGGGCCAAGATGATGACAGCGCACGCATGACCTGCTTCTGATTCTTGTATTTTGTAAGGGTAACAGGTATCAATTGTCCTACTCGAGTCCCCATTTGTTCATATCAGTCTATGGGTGAAGATGTAGTCAGCCAAAATGTGGTTGACATATAGTGCTCCGTTTCGTCCTTGATGAGGACCATGGACATTAGACTCCAATTAGCCAAATGTTCTTGTGCAGTTGCTGCGCCAAGGCCCCTTGTATTTAAAGGTGATACGGCTATCTGCTGGGTGTATGATAATTGTACTGACAATTAACTTCTAACTATTTGTAACAAATGTAAGGATGGAAGTCGCAGGGCTATTTTGCATCTCCATATCCTTTGGAAGGGCCCGATGCTTTATGGGTTGGTTCTTATGTAGTTCGTATGCTTTGTAGCTCTGATTGTTGGAACAGTGTTCGTAGTTTTAGGTTTATATGTGAAGTGGGAATCCCATTGTGTCCTAATATAATTGATATAATCATTTAAATCTCATGGCTGTGAAAGCGTCTTCTTTGCCGTGAAAGCGTTGTTGCACTATATGGTCCAATGTTGATTGATGTAGTTTACAGTATCTCTGTATTTAATTTGTTTCCTTCATCATACTCCCTCCGTTCTTAAAATGATGTCGCCGTTGACTTTTTGAGTTACGTTTGACCGCTCGTTTTATTCAAATTTTTTTAAAAATTATCAAATATTTTGTTATAATTTGTTTTATTAATAGTGAAATTTGAAACATGACTTGTTATTTTGCATTTAAACTAATATTTTGAATAAGACGAAGGTCAAACGTAACTCAAAAAGTCAATGGCAACATCAATTAAAAAACGGAGGGAGTATTTCTCTTCCCATGTTACGTCAACCTTATTTTGTTGCAGTACACAGCACTCATCCATTTTGTTGCAATTTTCATTAGATTGTAGAAATATCATCGCAACAATTAGATTGGAGGAATCACTGATGATTGCAACAATCAACAAACTTGCAGTCACAAATTCAGGCGCTTGAAATGTGGCGAATCAGACCGTTCGTTGTGGAGGCAACCATCCTTTGTTGGTGTCCAAAAAAAAAAAAAAAAAAAACCATCCTTTCTACGGCCGAGATCATTTGCTCCCCAAAACCCACAGCTCGACTGGGTTTTGTCCCTCGAACCGAACACCGGCCGCGGCCAACAGTCCGCCCCGCCGCTCGCCGCCCCATGCTTCTCCTCCCCGGCGTCCTCCTTCGCGCCCGCGCACGTCCTCTCCCGCCCCGCCGCCACCTCTCCCGCCTCCTAGACCGCTACGGCTTCGTGGCCCCGGCCTCCCTGACCCCCGCCCCGCGAGAACCCCCCAACCCCGACGCCCCCGCCGGCGGCGGCAAGAAGCGCCGCGTCAAGAAGCCGCCCTACCGCCCGCCGTCTTCGCTTGACCGCGGCGGACGCCCGCCCGCGCGCTCTGACCTCCCCTTCGACTTCCGCTTCAGCTACACCGAGAGCTCCCCGGGCTCCAAGCCCATCGGGCTCCGCGAGCCCAAGTACTCGCCGTTCGGGCCGGGGCGGCTCGACCGGCCCTGGACGGGCCTCTGCGCGCCCGCCGTCGACGCCACTCTCCGCGCCGTCGACGCCGAGGACCCCCTCCCGACGCCGAGAAGGGGCTGGAGGAGGCCCGCCGCTGCGAGCGCGAGCGCTTGCTCGGCGAGCCGCTTATCCCTGCCGAGCGCGCATTCTTGGTGGACAAGTGCCAGAAGAACCGGACCAAGCGGCAGATCAACCTTGGTACTGTAGGATTTAGTGATTTCGTCTGCTGAAATTTGCCAGTCTGGAGTTACATTTCAGATTGTCATGAGGAACGCTGCTGATTCGCTTGGTTGATTTGTTGTAGGGAGAGATGGGCTTACTCATAACATGTTAAATGACATTCACAATAACTGGAAGTGCTGCGAGGCCGTCAGGATAAAATGCCTCGGCGTGCTGACCGTCGACATGGAAAATGTGTGCCATCAGCTTGAGGTAGCTATGTGTATCTTGACTTGAAAAAAGTAAAGTCGCCCCTAGTCCTTACTTGCAGCAGTTACATGAAATTGATGAACATGAAGCATGACTAATGCTGCTTCTTATCCAGGATAAAAGTGGTGGCCTTATCATTCACAGGCAGGGTGGTCTGTTGATACTGTACAGGGGTAGGCATTATAATCCGAAGAAAAGACCAGTTATTCCGTTGATGCTGTGGAAGCCAGCTGAACCTGTCTACCCGAGGCTAATCAAAACAACTATAGAAGGGTTGACAGTCGAGGAGACAAAGCAAATGAGGAAGAAAGGCCTACATATTCCTGTTTTGACAAAGCTTGGTAATCCTGTCCACCTTTTTTTCATAAAATATTATGCATTGTTAATATATGACTAACCAATTGTTATATTTCACAGCCAAGAATGGATATTATGCTAGTCTTGTGCCAATGGTCCGTGATGCTTTTCTGACTGATGAGTTGGTTAGAATAGACTGTAAAGGATTGCCAAAAAGTGATTATGGGAAGATTGGAGTCAAGCTGAGGGTGAGTTTATCATATGCTATTCTATTTAAATTTGCATGTGTGATTTGAAGATGGTTTATATTAGATTTATACTTCCCAGTTCCCATCCTCTTATTTTGGTGCAGGACCTTGTTCCTTGCATTCTTGTCTCATTTGACAAGGAACAAATTATTGTGTGGCGGGGAAACGATTATGATGGAAGCCTAGAAGATCAAGCACAGAAGTCACTCTCTTCAGTTATTGACTCAGATCGTACATCAGTAAAGAATGAGAATGGAGATCAGGAACAAACACCAAGTGATTGTTCTTCTGATGAATGCTCTGAGATCAGTAGCTCTGATGAAGTGCCAGATGACAAGCCAGTCATTTCTGATCGAGACTAAATTTGATCTACCTGATCTAGACTAAATTTACAGCAACAGTTCACATATTTTAGCAAACTGTTGCTGTAAATTCACAAAGTTATCATGCCATCAAGCCCATGTATTTTGTATCAATGATAGTTATCTCTACCGCCTATTTGATATGGCAATGCATTTTATTTAATCCTTTGCAAGTAGTTTTGGACGTTGTGCAATTTCTTCCCTGTCCATAGAATGATGAAGTATTTTTGGATAGAACAGACACCTCACTTCTTGATTATAAAGGGGATATATTCTATACGGACCTCATCTGACTTATCAACATCATGTAAAGCTCAAGAAAAATGATTTAACAATGCCACTCATTTTTTTTTTCTCTGGCCCTGATTCTCTTCGATCATGATTTTGTTTTTGTTCCAGTGTCTGTTGAATTGTTTGGCCTTTTACTTCTTGTGTTTTTGGAGTTAAAATTGGGAATTGAATTACCTAGCTACAGCATATACATTAACTTCTGATATCCATACTCGTGCTTACTATGAAGAAGATGGAATGCCTTGTTGGGGAGTTAACAAATGTTCTGTTGCAGAAAGAGCAGATCAGGGGCAGCAAATATTGAGCTTAGAGGATGCAGCATTGTGGTACAAACTAATGGTCCTTGCATCGCTACATTTATCTAGGATCAGATGGAGAATTTGTACCGTTAGCCTTGAAGCTGAAATCAGTGCATCTGCTAGGTATGTGAATTCTAACCATTAACGAAGCTTCCCAGCATCTGCAATATTGGTCTGCTGTTGTTGATCAATGATGCCTGTCTCTTGGGTGCATCTGCTAGGTATGTGAATTCTAACATTAAAGAAGCTTCCCTGCATCTGCAATATTGTTCTGCTGTTGTTGGTCAATGATGCCTACCCCCTTGGCCTTGGGTGTAGCACTATTGCACTAACTGCAATCCAGCCAGTGTGAGATATTGGAGGAAAACAAACTCAACGACACAGGCAGTTCACATTCTCTGTCGATATGAATGAGTGCCTGTGAGTTTGATTTCCACCAATACTCATGTTGGGTGACTGCATCTCAGCGACACATTGCAAACTATCTTCAGGAATGGGCTACTCGAGATGAGATATTAGAGGAAACTGAACCATCTTTCTTTTCGTTTCATGGATGGTTCAGTTCCCTCTAATCCTCACCTCCAATGGCACACAAGTATGATGTCTCCATCTCTGTTCGTGGTGTCATTAGCCACCAGGCGATCTACCGAAGGTGAGATATTGGAGAAAAACAAGCCAACCAGTGATTGTTTCTGCCCATCGATCCTTCCAGAATCTGATGAGCAGTCGGTTTGTTTTCCTCCAACTCTCACTTTCAGTGCCTGACAAGCACCTAGTCATAACAGTGACTGGGAAAACACTGAAGACCAGCTTTCCAAATGCTTGCTACCCTACATTAAGCTGTGAAGCTGCTGCTCCGCATCTCTGCTGAAATTTATAAACATCTTGAGAATAAGGCATCCCTGAGCTGTTAGAGCAGCATCATCTGTTTCTGTTACACTTGCTCTTCATGCCCTTTACGCCTTGTCCTACCACTGTCGAAAAGATCAAGGCATGGTTGGCCTGAGTACTTTGTACTGGTGTTCTTGTCACATGCAGCTGGTCAGGCTTCAGTTGTAGGAAGTCGTGAGAAATTTGCTCGTCACTTGGAGGGCGGAAGAGTAGGAGCTCTGGGTCTGATGCTCTTCCTTCGTGTGACGCAGGGAATGGAGCTTGGAGCCTTGCACTGTGTTTCTGATGCTCTTCCTAGAAAGGCGTGTTTTAATGTTATTTTGTGCTTTCTCGATGTCTCTTTGTAAAAGGAGACGCAATCTACTCTCTACAGTTGTTAATATAGTCCCAATCCCTTTCACAAAGAAAAAAGAAAGAAAGAAAAAAAAGCCCTTTCAAGTCCTCTAGAGACAACACTATACTTGGATAACTAATGCAGTAATACATTATTCTCTCTTATGCTTATCTTTATTTTTCTTTCCCTCTCCACTCTCTGAACCGAAGTAATGCAGGGTGGCATATGGAAAATCTCCAAGCCTGGTGCCGCGTCAGCTGAGAAAAAAAAAATCAGCTGCATGCGTACCTAGTTCACGGCTCACGCACTTCTTCGCCTAGCTTAGCGGAAACACAGAGTTGTAATACGCGTTCACAGCTGTAGAAACGTAATTGGCAATCGATTTAAGCCCGAGTCCGAGCGAGTATCGGCGACCGGAACCGAGTCGGACTGAACCGCGTGCCCGCGCGAAGCGAATCTCCGAGCCGCCGCTGGCTCTACAAATTAAATTCAGAACGAACCCTTCCTTCCTTGCCCACACGAGGATCGATTCTCCGTTGCCTGCCCGCGCAAAATAATTCTTGTACTGCAACCACAAGCGACTTGCAACCAAAACGAATCGCGTGCCATGGGGGTTCTCTTCGACGTCCGGCCATCGGAGACACGAGCTGCCGCGCAGGACGGCCGCTACTGCTTCCACGTCACCGGGCTCTCCCTGCAGCAGGTCGACCCGGCGAGCGCCGCCGGCCAGCGTGCAGTGAACGTGACGGTCGAGGACGGAGACGGGGAGTTCGCGACGATCATCGGGACGCTGTCGGCGGACGAGCCCATCGTGGCTCTGCAAGAGCAGGTGCTCGTCGGCGGCGACCTCGTCCTGCGGCACGACGCCGTGGCCGCCACTGTCAGGCTCTACGGGCAGGTTGCTGAGGTGGACTTTGTTGGTGACGACGGCGAGGAGGAGGAGGAAGAGGTGGCCGCCGTTTTCCATGTCGGCGACGAGGAGGAAGAGGAGGACGCCGTTGTTGATGTCGACGACGGCGGGGAGGTAGAGGTGGCCGCCGTTGTTGACGACGGCGAGGAACAGGTGGCCGGTCTTAACTACCACGAGGAGGACGGTGTGGCCGGTCTTGACTACGATGACGAAGAGCTGCAGGCCCTTCTTGACTCCTACGGCAACGACGAAGGGCCGGCCGCCGTTCTTGACGACGGCGAGGAAGAGGTGGACGTTTTTCTTGGTTACGACGAGGAGGAAAGGGTGGCCGTCCTTGACGACGGCGAGGAAGGAGTGACCCACGATGACGAGGAGGAAGAGTGGCGGCCGAAGCGGAGGAAGATCGCCGGCGAGGAGTAGAGTACGAGGACGAGTAGTGGTCCTGTCTGTGCTTGGATCCGCGCGCTGCATTGGACAGCGGCTTGGCCATGGTGCGTGCGTGCGTGGAGAAGATGCTGTGCAGGGTGCATCCCTGCTGCGCCTGACGATCTTAACGTTGCGTAAGGATATACTATTTTCTTTTTCTGCAAAATGTATATGGATTAGATTATATACAGTCAATCAAAACGGGTGAGCACCCATCTCAAGAGAGTGAACACAGCACATTAAGCGATATTTTTGAAATTGTCTTTCTCGCGTTAAGAATAATTGATTTTGTGCTGTAATCCATGTGTTTCACAAGTGCTCCCAAAACTTGATCATCAGGAGGTTATCTGGAGAGCGAGCATGTGAGGTGAATAAATTAAGTCAAATTTATGCGGCTCATGTTTAGTTATTAAATAAATTGTACAGGTTCCATTCAAGTATATATTGCTTAATTGACATCATACTGGAACATCAACTTGTGGCAATACAATCCTCCCTATATGATACCCTCTTGATCATACTAAGTTTGAGTACCCAAAAAGAAAAATTCAATGCCGGAGTAGGAAACGAAGCTGCAATTACTCTCTTCCATTTATCAAAAAGGAAAAAGTAAAACATTAAACGAACTGTCAACCCTAGTACGTGTTCTATATACGCGTGCTCATTTCACTAATAATGATGCTAGGCCACTGTCATGTCACTACCATTCTGGTACCGAATTAATTATCGTTGCGAAATTAAAAGTGACGCACACCATGCATATGCAAAGATAGTGACAAGTTTGTCATCGCGTTGACAACGACGAAGCTGTTCTACCTGCTCCCCGTTTCTTCACTCGGCGACGACCCACTTTTCCATTCTAGCATGGATTATGATTTATGCACATGCATGTTCCACGCTTATTACGCGCGGCGCTGCCAAATTAATCTCTTTTGCCAACTCGTAACCACCCACCACTTGCGCTTAATTAGCAGGGGAGTGAGTAGTATATAGCATATTCTCAGCGATCGCATCCCCACGACATTACATGTTTAACCTAACCAAGCTAGAATCTATCCATATACTAGCAAAGCTAGCAGCACAAGGTCCGCAAGAAGCTGCAGGACACGAGAGAGAGATCTAGATCGGCCGGTAAGCATCAAGGAAGGCATGTCGCTGTCGGAGCTGCAGGCGCGGGCGCGGTTCGTGCAGTCGTCAGCGGCGAACGCCGGCGTGCAGTTCGACGAGGACCGGTGGCTGAGCCGGGTGCGGCAGAGCCTGGAGCGCGAGGCCGCCGACGCGCTGGGCGCCGCGGCCAAGGTGTTCGACGTCCCGCGCGTCCTGCGCGCCACCAAGCCCGACGCCTACCTGCCGCAGCACTTCGCGCTGGGGCCGTACCACCACCACCGGCCAGAGCTCAGGGACATGGAGCGCTACAAGCTCGCCGCCGCCAAGCGCGCAGCCAAGCTCTTCGCCGGCGACCGCAAGTTTGACCACCTCGTGCAGCGGCTGATGGAGGCCCAGGACAAGATACGGGCGCCCTACCACAGGTATGGTTGTTCATCATATATGGCTACCAGACCATGTATGGCTGCATATACAGTCATTTTCCTGTAGATCAGTGTCATGCAAGTAACTAAGATCACCTGCTTCTCCATAATTTGCCGCCACACATGCATAGTTACCCTAGCTGATAGTATGAAAATTTTCCCCTTTCCATAAGGGCCCCGGCAAAGTCAACATGCGCCACAACCTATTATTGGCTCTCATAACATACTTTGTCGCACGTTATTGTCTGAGATTATACAAACCTTCATTCATATTTACCTTAAAATTTTGACCCGAGGCACAAGTCCTGAAGACAATCAACTTTTTAACAAGGTAAATACTTTTGTGAGAACATGGGCATATCCTAAGATGACGTGCACAGTCTAACAACCATCCCATCATGATTTGATGGCTCACATCTCGAAGAATGAGATTTAACCTAAAATTAATGAATAGATTTCACATATACTTACGTCACTCCTTAATATCAGTTAGACACAAGAACAACTGATTTGACAAGTTGAACGATCAAATCATTTATTTGATTTTATGCATTTGACTTTAATTAAGTCAAACTAGAGTGGGCATATGCCCCTATGCTCATAAAAACCATTCTCATCTAGCTAAATGACAAAATGCTAAAAATTAGGACCATGTAGGTTGAATGAAGAAATTTCTAGAAGGTATACATTTTTTTTTTTGCATCGTGGGCCAATTTTTTGTATTGTTAGATACATAATTTATTTGCACTCTGTCAGCGGTCCCAAATGTTAGAGTCATCTCTGTATTTGTTCTAAGTTATTTAAAAAAAACTTTGACGAACAATCTCTATAAATATATATTATTTTGAATTAAAAGAATTACATTATGATAGCCGATTTCATAACATCATTTTCATGATGTTGTATTGTTATTCCTTTTTGGGTTATTGAGAGTCAGTTTAAAAATTTTAGCTTATTAGACAAACCTAGAACGCACTATATATATTTAATTATGCATTTAATTGGAAAGCAAGGCGCGGAGCCTTGAGGCCGCAAATCGCTAGAAAGGCGGTAAAAAACTGAAGTTAACAAAGGTTTCAGGAAAGATTGATTTTTGTGTCCATGTGTAGGTTCCTGGAGCTGAGCGATCAGACTCTGGCATGGATGATGGCCATCGACACGTGCTTCCTGCTGGACTTCCTCGAGAGCTACCACCGCGAGGTCCGCGACGAGGCCACGGATATGGTGTCGTCGGCGACCACCTGGATCAACGCCACCGTGCGCGACGCCATGATGCTCGAGAACCAGCTCCCGCTCTTCCTCTTCGCGCAAGCCCTCGCGCTGCGCCACGCCACCGAGCAGGCCGCCGCCGAGGCGCTGAACGCCGTGTTCGCGCGCTTCATCAAGGAGGTGTGCCCCATCAAGACCACCGCCGAGCTGGACGTCGCCGACATCGCCAGGCACGCGCACATGCTCGAGCTCCTCTACCACTTCCTCGTCCCCGTCGCGGCCGTGTTCGAGGAGGACTGCTGCGAGCCGCCGCCGATGGTGCCCGAGGAGTTCGCCGCCGTCGACATGTTCGACCCCGCGAAGCAGCTCCCGGACTACGACAAGGTGAAGCAGGCGTGCGTGCACGTGTCCGGCCTCAACGTCGCGCCGGTGCGGTTCATCAAGAAGAACCTCATCGCCCGGCCGATGAGCGTGGCGTCGAGCCTCCCCGGCCGGCTGATGCGCAAGGTGCCGTTGCTGTCGGCGGTGGCGCCGCTGGTGGGCAAGCTGATGGCGTCGACGGACGTCGAGGTGCGGCTCAAGGACGTGAACCTGGGCAGCATCATCAACTCGCCGCTGGCGCAGGAGATCACGATCCCGTCGGTGGCGCAGCTGGCCGGGTGGGGTGTCCGGTTCGCGCCGGCGCCGGAGGGGATCGCCGGGATCTCCTTCGACGCCGCGACGGTGACGCTGAGCCTCCCCATCATCACGCTGGACGCCAACACGGAGGTGGTGCTTCGCAACCTGGTGGCCTACGAGACCGTCGCCGTTCGCGGGCCGCTCGTATTGGCACGGTACACGGAGCTGATGAACGGCATCATCGACACGCCCAAGGACGTGAAGATCCTGCGGCAGAGCGGCGTGGTGGTGAACCAGCTCAAGAGCGACAAGGAGGCCGCCGACATGTGGAACGCCATGTGCCGCGCCACGCGCCTCAGCAAGGTGCCCCGCCTCGACGCCGTCATCCGGGAGGTGAACGCGCACCGCAGCCGGAGGGCGGCGGCAAGGGCGCAGAAGCTGCTCAAGAAGTACGTGTTCAGGTCGTGGCGCATCCTCACGCTGCTCGCCGCCCTCGTGCTGTTGCTCATGACGGCGATGCAGACCTTCTGCTCCGTCTACCCGTGCAAAAGCTGGTTCGGGTCCGTGTTCCAGTTGCCGCAGCTTGCTGGTGACCACGGACAGTAGCCTAATTCATTAGATGATGAACTGGCGTCGTTAAAATGCATCGGATATATATAGCCATATAGGTTGGCAAAGTTTCTAATGCGTGAGTTCATTAATCGATGTTTGTTTTGTTAAATCACGTAGGTTTACTGAAGGAATGGAAAATATTTATCTTAGAAAAGTTGAAAATATTTCTTTTTTTTTTTAGAACGTGCGGAGCACGTATTTTATTAGAAAGCAGAAGTTACAAAGTTCATTACAAGGCCCTAGCTAAGGCCAAATAACTCTTCAAAAGTTGCAAAGGCAACTAAAAAAGATTCGACGGTTCGGCGTATCCATAGGCTCATTACTGTTTCTTAACATAACTCTCTAACCAAGTGTGTCATGTGTCTTGTACTGTTCTATATATATACGAGTATGTGTTGCTGAACTTGTTAGTAACTTCCTGAATTTGTGATGGAAATATTGCTGCCGTGTGAACTCTGTAAGTTTGAATGACGATTTTCCTGCTGTAAGTGCTGCCAAAAAAAGGTGCTAGTTAGATTGCTCTTTTGAGAACGAGGTGTTCAATTCAGCGTTCTTCTGAATAGCATAACAACTGGACAACATGCGAAATTTAGATGTGCCATACAAAAGCCGCGTCGAGGGCAGAGCTTTATGGACCCAACGGATGGATATGGGCCGTACAAAAGCCATGTGGGGTATCGGCTTTTATACAGATTGAGCGTGTTCTGGGCAATGAAAACCAGTATGGAAGTAACCAGAAGTTTAATTAAAGTCCAGATTGCACGGGAGAGGAAATTAACTTTTGTATTTTTCAGTTTGGCAATGTTGATTTGGTCCCAGTGCCATGGTGAACAGATGACGGATTTTAGAGGGTTGGAGTGTGATTGCCAACTAAGCGGAGAGGCCTCAGGAAATAATTAGCGCATTGCATGCAAGCTGGGGAATTTTTTTTCTTGATTCTAATGTTCCTGGCTGCAACTACGTACATTATTCCATAATAATTACTTTAGTGTATCCTGTGCATTCAGAATGTCTTCTTTTCTTTCCAACTACCACAATCAAGATGTAAAATTAATGTTTCTGGATGCAAATGCATATCCCACACCAACAGATTCAGTAATCAGTATATTGTTTTCATTCAGATGGTCTAGCCCTTTTCTTCCAAACCAGAATCAGAATAATGATTTTCTAGAGCAGGTGCATGTACACTAGAAATAATATTAATGCTTGTGCCACCTCTGATATGGAATGCCGGCCATAACAGATTTGATTCGCGGGTAATGATACCATGACACTGAAGTGCATCGTTTTTAATTTTCCTTTCATAAAGGTTCATGCCAAGATTTTGTTCCAAAGGGTCATATGAAGGGCACTTTAATTTTCTATGTTCATGAATGACCTATTAAAGAGTTCACGGGCAACAAAAGAACTTGTTGATTCACGCCTTATTTGTGTTAGAATTATGCATCTGCAGCATCTAAGAAGCCTCCAGATGATTTGGCTATGATAAACTGAATGGCTTGCATGAAGCCTAAAGATGGTTTCTATGCCTTGTTTTATTGCTTTTTTCCATTGATTCGATGGCATTGATGGTCAGAAAAAACGGCATCGAAAGTATCGTAATTAGAGAAGTCTTTTTTCCATTGTCGGAGAATGGAGGTTGACAAGCAACAGAAAATATGCATATTTCTCAAAATGTCATTGCAAGTAGAGATGTGTTATTTAGGCCTCGTTCGGTTCAAATGTCAAACGCATACATTTTTCTACTATCTAAAGCGTATTGCGAACGTTCGTCTCCCCACCCTTATATATTTGTTTTCTTCAACATTTTATAGATTATGAAGCCATCTACTCTACGGTCAGCAGTAGAAGATAAATAACTTTTGGCAAATCATAAATAGTAGAAGATGCTTGCGTGTCATCCAAACTTGAACCTTCCCGGCAGCAGACGTCGGCGGGTCAGGAACGCGCCCGTAGAACCGGACGGTGGCGGCCGCGGCGTCGTGCCGCAGGAGGACCTCGTCTTGGACCAGCAACCCCGGCCGCAGATCCATGGCCGGCGCCTCCTGCGACAACGTCCCGATCGGGCAGCGGGGCTCGTGGTCAGCGAGCTCGGCCCAGACGTGCACCACGCCCTGGCCGCTGGCGCCGACGCTGGCCGGGTTCTGCAGGGACATCGCGGTGATGCAGAGGTCGTGCGAGATGGTGAGAGTCTCCGATGGACCGAGGTCGTGAACGATGACTGCCATTGGCAGTTGGATGCAGTCGCTCGTGTGTCTTGTTCGGATCGGGGGATGTCGAAATTTATAGAGCTCTCGGATGGGAGACGGGACAGTAGTCAACTCGGACTCGCGTACTTTTGCCGATACCGGCTCCAACTCAACTTGGGGATAGTATAACCGTAACAATGATGTTACGTTTTCCTAGAGCAAAAGCGTAATCCAGATCATTTGTTTCCCTACGCCTGTATGTTTGTTTTTCGTTCAAAAAACCAGAAAACATGATATACTATATGCGACATGAGTGACCAAAAAATGATGCAGCTCCTTGGTCGGCGACAATGGTGTGGTCCCCATCTAAGCTCTCCTTCCTTATAGCTGGTGTCCCTAGCTGATATGCATGTAGGGTCGCACCTTCTTGGCAACTGATTTGCGGTTTGTACGTGGGCTTTGTGGTCTAGTAATGGAGCTCATTTCCGCACTCCAAGTTGTACAACGGAAAACAACTTACATAATCAAGTCAGTCATCATCTGTGTCAAACCTCCTCCTCTACTTTTTTTAAGAGAAAAATGATTGTCCTTTTCCATGGCTTATATAAATTATAAACGCATATATGAACTTTGCTGAAGGTCTTGCGTTATAAAATTGGAGTGCACAAATGGATGCTGGTAGCATCAATTGCTGCAGACGAGACCTTCCAGTCTAAAAATGTGTTTTGAACATCTTAAGGTATCCTACAGTGGGATGTACTTAGTAAGGTCATGCAAATTCTTTGTATAAATCTATTGATAATAGCCTAAGTTTACATCTTTTGATTTTGTTACTTATTGTCTTCTAATCCAGACTTCTCTTTTCTCTGGTGAAGAGGTTACCTTTCATAGCATCAGTTAAGATATCTTTTGATTGTTACTTATTGTCTTTTGATTTCTTACTTATTGTCTTCTACAGTAATAAAGGATTCTGCATCTCAGAATAGGAATAGAGAGGAAGACATACATCGGCTGAAGATCCTTTATTGTTTAATTGTGTTATAGTAAAATTTAGAAGCATAATAGATATCACATTTCGATACGTAAATACTTGTATGTTATGCTGAAGCACACATCCCATGATGTAGTCATGTATGTTTATTTCACCAAAAATTTAAACTCCCCTTTGCAACGCATGGACAAATTGATATGTTTAGCCACCACTTTGTAAGAGCAACAACAACATTCCTTAGATTGGTTCAGAGAAAGCTCCGTCACTGCACAATTCAGAATACATAGCAAGAAAGTGCAGTTCAGTGCTAGAGTCAGGATATCTCAAAATATTCAGAAAAGTGCAGTATACAAAATTTAGTCTCGTCGGATTTAAAGTGTCATAATGTGAGCATATTTAAAGCTTTTATTTCATTGCAGAACCATCTTTTCTGTGAGTATATTTAAATATGGCCTAAGTTGTGCGAAGACTAGTCATAGGTTCAGATGTCAATGCTGTCAAATTCAGTCGCCATACCTACAAAAATCAGAGTTGATTCACAGAGGATCCCCTTACTGCATATATTCGATTTGTTGAGTGTTAGGTGAAAGATCACGGAGAGACAGGGAGAGTGCATTGGGACAGGGAGAGTGATCATTGTGGTTGTGGAAGCACTAGTTCTTGAGCTTAAAACGCTAATATCATCATCAATTCATGAACCACCATGTAGAGTTTTCTCTGAAATAAAGGTCATATAGCCTCTGGTCCCAGAAAATACAACAAGTCGTGATTCTCCTGGGCATGTAAAAATTTCATTCACCTGTACAGTGTGATTTTGCATCATTGAAACAGTTGCAATTGTCGAATACTTTTACCACCTGCAATGCCCCTGTGTGCCCAGTTTACATCAACTTAAGCTCGACCGGACTTTGGCTAGCCATAGTAGCTACAGTAGTTTAAAACTCATCATAGTAGTTATAATAGTCTAAAACTCATCATTGCCATATAATGTGCAGTCGCTTTAGAGTCATCAAACTCTAATTCTTGGCTTGTTGTTGCATGCATGCATAGCTGAATTCGTGAGGTGCTCTCACAAGATTTTGTTGCATGTGAGGGCATGTACAACGCCCTTAATTGCGTCGTCTATTTATGTCACGCTAGCAATTCCATCCTATGTGGAGTGTAATGAATGAGGTGAGAGAGGGAATCCGTCGCCTCGCGAGAGGACGGCTCCGGCCCATGCTCCCAGACCAAACAGCCGGCCGCGCCCCCGTTGTACGACATCATTGTCGGCGATTTGGCTCGGCTGCGGATCCACTGCAAAATCCCTCCGCGCGCTTTGTTTTGGCGGGGAAAATTAGGATGGCGGCAAAATCCCATTCGCTGGCGCGCTTTCAGCAATTTCGCACCATATTCCCTACTATAAAGGCATGTACAAACTACAACGCCCTTAATTGCGTCGACTATTTAAGGTTGCTAGCAATTCTATCCTATGTGGAGTGTAATGAATGAGGTGATTGAGAGAATCCGTCGCCTCGCGAGAGGGATGGCTCCGGCCCGTGCTCCCAGACCAAATCGCCGGCCATGCCCCTGTTGTACGCATCACTGCAGGGGATCTGGCTCGGCTGTGGATCCACTGCAAAATCCCTCCGCGCGCCTTGTTTGGCGGGGAAATTGGAGATGGCGGCAAAATCCCATTCGCGGACGCGCTTTCAGCAATTTCGCACCATATTCCCCACTATAACATCGCAGCTTCCCAGCAAATCAACCGAGCTGCAGCAGCTGGTAGCCGGGAGCGCCTGCGGCTGCGCGTGAGCGCATGGCGCAGCAACGAAGGGGAAAGAGGGCAACGGCAGCCGTGGCGGTTGCCGTCGCTGGGGGCGATGCGGCTGTGGCGGCAGGCTCCAGTCCTGGATCTGGTCCGGGTTGTGCCGTTGTTGGTGGCGGCGCGGCTGCGACGGCCAGCTCCGCACATGGCGCGGCTGCGACGGCCACCGGGCCCTCAACCCTGAGTCACTTAGCTGCAAACGGCGGACTTCTCTCGATGTATGGCTTCCCGTTTGATCCCTCGACTTGCTGGGATGGAGGTGCCGGTCGTAGCCTGATTTCTCCTCCGTTGGTGCCTCCTCAAGTTCCTGATCGAGCAGCATGGTAACTCGTCAATCTCACGCATTCTCTCAATTGTTTATTCTTTATCTTCCTTCCGTGAAGCCTGTAATGCAGAGCAATCCGTACCATGAACCTGAAATATAAGCATTTGATAGTTGCTACATTGTGAGGAAGCCATACTGTAAATAATCCACCTCTATGGTTCATATATTATTCCAGATGTTATTGCTCAATACTGTAATAGTTATTTTACTGTCATTTGGATTATCCAAATAATTGGATATATGCTATTTTAATACAATTAGGTACCCTTGTTTTGCTATCATTGGGATACATTTTATTTTACTACGACAATCAAGAACCCTTTTTTATATGATTTGATATATCCACTTCTGCAGGGACGCTTATTCACATCCACCTGGCGGATTCATGAATTTTTTTCATAATCAGTCACAAACTGTCTCACTCTCCAAATTTCCATCATGTCGGTGCACCTTCTCATTGGGGGCCCTTCAAAGCTCCACGGCAAGTCGATGTTGCAAGTGATTCACCACCACTCACAGCCACCTCACGTCCATCAACAGAGAAGTGAGCATGAAACCGTTCTTGTGGATAGTGAAGATGAAGTTGTTAGGACTGACAAGCGGATCCTTTGGGAACCAGATGAAGACTATAGACTGGTAAGCCTGACTGTAACAAATTACTATGGAGTAAGAAGCTTATACTTATATATCTGAATGACCACATATCTGACACATGTTAATGTTTTTTGATAATTGTAGATGAGCGCTTGGTTGAATAATTCCATGGACTCTATCAATGGAAACGACAAGAGGAACGAGCAATATTGGGCTGATGTTACTAAGTCGTACAACTTGACTACTCCAAAACATAGGATCAGAAATATGAAGCAAGCCAAGACCGGTGGCACAAAATCAACAAGTGGACAGACCTATTCCATAGTGCTTGGCTGAAGGCTCAACTAATATATTCAAGTGGTCATTCTGAGCAGAATTGGATTGATTTAGCCCACAAGTTCTACATTGAGGAATGAGGACAACAAAAACTTGAAGCTAGGGCCTTTTGTGCTAATGGAGGTATGGTATAATGTTCGTAATGAGCCAAAATGGATAACTTACAACAAGGGCTGAAGAAAGCACGCAAAAGGAAAGAGTCAGACAAGGAGGAAGCAAGTGAAGACATGGATGATGATGAGCGTCCCTGCCCCGGCCAATTGGACAAAAAAAGCTAAGAAATTGCTATATGAAGGCAAATCAGCCAAATCTGCAATAGATGTCGAAGAGCTGATAAATATGGTAAAATACAGGCTGATGCAAATGCAAATGGCCTCAAGGTGTTAGAAATACAACAAAAGTTATCATCTGAGAAGAAGGAGTCGGCGAAGATTGCTCATCTTGCAGCGATGGAGCAGAAAGAAGCCCGGAAACTAGAACTTGATGCAAAGATGATGGAGACTTATAACATTCTCTTGAAAAAACAAGATCAAGGACGAATGTCCGACGAAGAAAAGGCTGATCATGCTCATACACTAAAGTGTTTGAAGAAGCGGTTGTTTCCTAGTCCTATTCAGTATTGATCAACTAGTGAATCTGTATGGTTAGGCACTACCTTCTCAGTGCCTTAAACAATGTTAAAGAACTATGTTCTAGAATCTGTTTGCCTTCTCAGTGCTTGATCGATATTTTTCTGTATTTCCTGGTATATGTGAACATCTATTCGTGTGAATAGATGTTAAAGTACTATTCTAGAATCTGTTTGCCTTCTCAGTGCATGTGAACATCTATTCGTGTGAATATGACTGTAGATGGCATGCGACTGTTCGTGTGAAGATCAGCCATGTGAATGTGCAAAACAAGCAGAAAAGTCAGCACGTGTGTGCACGAGTAGTCTGAACGTGTAGTGTGAATGTGAATCTCAGCATAGTGGTGTGTATATATATGTATATATATACCTTCACTATATGGAGCGCTGCGCGCTGAATAGCCTATTCAGCGGCGCTGCCCCAACCAACTCACGTGATTGTGGTCCAGCCAAGCAAATCCAACCTTCGCGATAGTACATCAGACACCTACAATCGTATATCCAACACCCTCGGATTGTTTATTGATTACGTGCGAGTAATATATCAAAATGACCACTATATATACAACCCAATCATCTGTTTCTCTCTCCTCGTTTCATTTTCAACAGACCATTTCTCTCTCCTCATCCTCTCGCCTCCCGCCACCATCGATGCACCATCCAGATCCAGATCCCGGCGACCCGATGGCGACGGCGACCGAGCTCGCCGAACGTCGAGCCCCTGCTCCGCGCGCACGGCGTTGAGCCATGGTGGGTCGGTCTGCGGCTCGCGGTGACCAAGCCGTGCCGGGATGACGGCTGCTCGCGTATGGCGAGGCAGCGTCAGGATTCGTCCCGAGCAGATCCACGACGCCCAGCCCCATCTCCGCCAGATCCGCGAGCTTCACCACCACCAAGCTCAGACGGGCCCGCGGCAGGCTGCGATGATGAGCCGCTGCTCCGTCGGCGAGGCACTTCTATGCCGAGCTTGCTCGTGCGGCAGATGAGCTTTTGGTAGCCGAGATGCGCTGGGGCGCGGCACCTCGCACACGGCGAGGCAGTGGTGCTGCTTGCCCGTCGACCTCTGTCAACTGCGGCTCGGCCACCTTGAAAGCCGCTTCGGGAGAGGCGGCGGCAAGGTGCGGCTGCTGCAAAGATCCTCAGCGGAAGCGGACGTTGTGACCGAAAGGACGCATCGACATCGGCCGCATCTTCTACCCAGTCCAAGCTTACGGTAGTGAGGAGAAAAAATCTTTTTTATTCTCTTGCCTGGGCCGCCCGAAGGGACCGAATTGATTTTTACTTTGAAGATGGGAGTCCTTTCCAAACTGGATCTGATTTCTTTTTTGGTCTCATTTGTTTCCCACAATCATTCTTTTCCCTCTTTTTTCTACCGAATTTTGTTGTCTGAGATCCATTCGTTTCCCCTTTTCTACCGGATCTGAGCTTAATATATTTTTTCCCCTGTGCAGCTCATGCGTGGGGTGCTCAGGTGGCTGTCCTCGACTCCTTCTTGATCCACATGTTGATGCTTTTTTCTCGATCCGTGTTCATCTTTTTGGGTTCCTGTTTCTCGCCTTCTTCGTGCATCAGAGGCACCACGAAGCTCGCGGTGGAGGCCGGGAGTCGTCGTCCCGGGCAGATCCGTGACTCCCTGCCCCATTCCCCCACAAGATCCGTTTGCATCTTCTTTTTCCTTTCGTTTTTTGTTCCTTTGGATTTTCAGCTGATAGATCTAGCATGCGAATTGATGCAAGATTTTTTTCTTATTTTTTGTAGATTCGGATTGGATTGTCCAGCATGCCGATTGAATCTCAGGGGAGAGTCTGTACCATGCTTGCTTGTTTCTGCTCGCCTCCCGCAGGAGGATGCCTACTGAATGCTTGTTGTACGTGCGCATCTATTTTTTCAATTTCTTTTGAGATTTCTGTGTGATGCCTAGAATTGCTGGGGAAATGCTCATTGATACTTCAAATGGCCAAGATTGTATAACTAATTTTGTTTTGGCCAGATTGTATAAACAAGTGTATATTCTGTCTCTGTCCGTGGTTGAAAAACCATGGCTGCGTTCGGCGTGCGGATTTGCAGCCGGCGGCGGCTGCTGCTGCTGCTACACCTCCTCACATTTGCTACAGTGCCAGATTCTGCTACAGTGTCTCTCTCACTATTCAAACTGTAAACTGCAACTGCATTCTCCAACCGAACACCTCGATGCATGTTTCTCTTGCCTGCTTTTGATTTTCTTCTGTTTTTCTTTTGTGTTCAATGCTGCCAGATTGTTGCTCCGTGTAGAAAAAAGCTAATGCACTCGAGGAGGAACATGGCTGCGGATGAGGCCCTACGGCAGCCGAATGAGGCCAATGATTTTATATTTTTTCCCAAGTGAAGAGTATAGATTATGCTTGTATAGCTCTGTATCATTGAAATGTAGCAATGAAATGCTTGTATACAACAATATAGTTTGGAGTATATAACTGTGTATACAACAATGAAGTTTAGAGTATACAACTGACATTTCTTGTCCTATTTATGCTTGGAAGAAGACACTCAAGAGTATTACATCTATGTATCATGAAGAATATATTCATATTATATTCTAAAAACTAGTGTGAGTATATATATATAATATGTACCTCTGAATGGATAGCTCTGAAATGCCTGTATACAACAATATAGTTTGAAGTATACAACTGAGTTTCTTGTCCATTTTAAACTGATGTTCTTTCAGGAGTAGTTTATATATGTAACACAAAGAGTATATTCGTATTATATCTGAAAATAAGTTTTGAGAATAATCCATGATTTCGGTTAAGAAAAAATACCTACAGTTTAAAGTAAAAAAATCTACGATTCAAATTTTTCTGAGACTATATCATTGTATTCGCAAGATTATATTGGACTCTAGTGTCTAACGGTTTGAAAATGTCTACATCCTCATCCTGACACACCTGACATCGAAAGTGACACATCTGACACCGAAAGTAACATCTCACATGGGTGGCCTTCTTATCTTCCCGATATACTACCCGATGACCTGAGATATAATACAGAATAAACTGAGATATACTACTCTGACACAAGGCTGACAGAGTTGGTCAGTGGGATGGCCGCGCGCCGAATATATTCAGCGCCAGCGCGCAATTAGCGTGGTCGTATATATATATATATATATATATAGATATATGATATATATATATAGATTAATATATATATATATATAGATATTAATATATATATATATATATAGTATATATAGATATATATATAGATATATATCTATATATAGATACCTATACATACACGACGAGGTCTATTCTGCACATATGCGCACTCTAGTTCACCGCTGCACAGACCCCTGCAACCCCTGCAGTTGCAACGACGGGGGGGGGACATGCAGTTGCAACGTTTACAATACACCAGTTGCAACGCATATCGGTTACAATGAAATTAATGGCGAGTTGCAACACGAATTACGCCAGTTACAACGGAATGTATAATATATTTTGTGACAATCAGTTACAACTTCGGCGAGTCGTCAGTTGCAATCGTAGAGAATATGGTTTGCAACTGTTGACCACGTTGTAACTCACTGTACTGGGTATTGCAATGTCCTATGTTACGTGTTGCAACTAGGGGTCTGTGCAGATGTGAACTAAAATAACATACCAGCAGAGTAAACTTACTATATACATATATAGATATATATATATAGGCAGCGCTAATTCACACCCAGGGTGTGAAATATTATATCACACCCCGGACCAGCCTGCAGCACCGCGCGTGAGCCAGCATGCAAACTGGACCTGCCTTGCCTGGTGCGCCCAGAAAAAAACCAGGTTTTTCTCTCTTGCTCCCGGTTTGGTCCACTATTCCTTTTATTCCTTTTTTTAATGCTGCTAGGCTGTCGGTTGCTGGAGCAGATTGAAGCACGTATTGATCAGATTTGGAAGGCTTTTAAATATTTGGAATGCCCGGCTACAAATTTGGAAGGCAATAAAAATATTTGGAATGCAGAACCGCAAATGGTCCTGGTAGGGTCGTAGTTACCATAGTACTAGTACGTTAAATATTGGAAATTTTGGAACTCCTAATTTGTGATCACAACGTGGGCACTAAAATAAATATTACAGTTGGGTAAAAAAGGATTTCTTTTTTTAGCAAGGGGGGTAAAAAAGGATTTCGGACTAAATTGTTGGAACATCGGATCGTATAATATACAAAAGTAGCTCGGTTGAATTTAGAACCTTGTGGTGTAAAAAGTGAAAGTCAGAGGTACGTCTGTGAACGAAAAACAATAAAAAGATGAACGAATTAATTGCCCAAAAAACATATGAACGGACCATAAATTTTTCAATCTGAAAGAACGAAATTCATATTTGGCCAATAGTAAACAGATTTTATGATTACATATTTTGGTAATAAAAATTGCTAGCTCGGAGCATAAAAACTTCAAATGCATTTGAGAATTTTCTATTGGTTCCTACCAGAAGACACACTTAATTTTTTTTTTTTGTTCTGAACCACAGGTTCATCACACAACTCTCCTCGCCAAGTAAGGTGCTTGTTCGGATGACAGATAAGGTCCGAGATTAATAGTCAATCATTGTGAGCGTAAAATGTTTACTACAATTTTTTTTGTGTACAAAATGTTTACTATAATTGGTGGGATATATAGGGAGCATATGAAAAAGACCTAACTTTAGCCTTTAGCAAGATATTCAATTCAAAACTATAACTTATGTGATCATAAATTTTAATCAGTAACATCACAAAAGAATCTAGATGTGCTTGTAAAAAAATTTCATCAGACTTTCTTGTTGTCACCGAGCTAAAAAACCAATCTGTATAACTTATATGATCATAAATTTTAATCAGTAAGATCGCAGGAAGAATTAAATATCATCGTAAAAAAATTTCATGAGACTTGTTGTTGTCACCGATCTAAAAACATGCATGTCCAACATGAAAAATTATTCAGATAGCAAATATTTTTGAACATTTACAACTTGGACAGATTTGGTTTGAATTTAGCCTTCCACCATGTTTAATCGTAAAATGTTATCCAGTGAGATCACAAATGACATATATTGTTTCCATTAATGGAAACCAAAAAGTATTATTTCAAAGTATAATACTTTTTCCCCAGCTATATATTGGGACCCACTAGTATTTTGCTTGAAGGATCCAGAGCATTCAAACTATATTATCCGTCATCTTTTTGTATTATGGGAAAATTGAGTTAATCACCTCAAGATCCAGCATATCTTCACCTAGATGACCATGTAATTACTCCCACGACAGCACCAGAATGTTCACATCACAAAGCAGTTTCTATGAGAGAAATGTGATAACTCCACACAGTTTTTTTTTTGCGTCAATTCTGCTAAATAAAAATATTTTCCAACCATGTTTGATCATAAAACCTGAACAGGTTTCAGAAAAAACTTGAATAGAAAGACTTCAGTGTTTTTAGCGTTTTTTTCCTTTGCTTTTTAAATAGTTGGGTAATCATGAACATTCAACGCTCATTATAAATGGTGTGATAAAAAATTCTTTTAGTACGCTTCACTGGTTATGATCAGAAAATATGAAGTGTAAGATCACAAAAACAAATAGGTCTGATCGCAAAATCTTGAAAATAAAAGAAATGCTTGTTCGGAACTTGAATTGAACTAAAATAAATACATTGCTCTCAAACATACACGAAATTACTACTTCCTTTCTTAAGCCTAAATATTGGAACCTGGTTATACAGTCATAAGAGATTCCACTGAAATCCAGTCTTCATCCGTTATGATCATAAAATGCTAACAATGTGGTCACAAAAACAGTTAAAGAAAGTGTGATCACAAAGTTTTCGTGGAGATTGTGTCGTTGATCAAGGTATCTAAAAATTATGATCGCAGAGCAGATACATGCATGTCCAAATGGTCAATAAGCTGATGGCAACTATGATGGAGCATTTACAGTCTAATGGCAACACACGTTTTGTTATAAGAATCACATAAAACAAACTGTGTGATGATAAAGTCTGCTAGCTTTCTTAGACCCATGGTGTGTATCTGTGGTTGTTTTGCAAAATAAAAAAGGCGTGTCCCATTAATCTAGAATTGAAACAATTCCTGAATTTGTTATTCCATCTATTGTGAACATAAATATATTTCTCTTAAATTACAAGTACAACTTCCGTTCTTAAGCATATACATTGAAACAAGTTTATACACTCATAAGAGACTTTGCTCGAATCCAGTCTTCATCAGTTGTGATCATAAAATGCTAACAGCATGGTCAGAAAACAAATGAAGTTGATCACAAAATTTTCACCGTAAAATGGTTACTAGCGCGATCACAAAAACAAATAAGTTCTGAGCACAAACTCTTAAACAAAAGTGTGAAATGTTTGTTCGTGAACTTGAAATGAGAGTGTCTCAATTATATAGGTTTGTTACGGTGGAACTTGGGCACCAGGTGGTGTGTTTATCAACAGTGAGACAGACACCTGTGGCGATGGTCAATCTTGCGATATATTGGCATATCCTGCTTGCTTTCTTTAGACCCAGGGGGTGTGTGTGGTTGTTTGGCAAAAGGCTTGTCCCGTTATCATAGGATGAAAACAATTATACTGAATTTGTTATTCCATCTATATATTGTGAACATAAATATATTGCTCTCAAATTACAAAGTACAACTTATGTTCTTAAGCATATACATAGGAACACGTTTATACTCATAAGAGATTTTCTCGAATCGGTCTTCATCAACTGTGATCATAAAATGCTAACAGCATGATCAGAAAAAACAAACGAAGTTTGATCACAAATGAAAGTGTAAAAAATGCATGTCCAATATAATTGTCTTTCTGATCGCAACTACAATGGAGCATTATAGTTGGAACAAATTAGTTTTATCTTCCATCGTGTGTGATAGTAAAATGTTACACGGTGAGATCACAAAAACAGGTAGATTTGCCTTAAAAAAAAAATGACAAAGCACATTTCTTTGTGAGATCACTGCTTTACTGCTGATGAGTATCGAGACACTTTGGAATAGATGTGCATTGAATCTAGTATATTTGAACAGGAGGAGAAAGATACAGTGAGTAAGATATTCTGCCTCTCTTCTTTCGTCGACGCTCATTTTAAAATCTGTCGACAACCGTAGAGCCAGATCTAATCAGCATCATTGAATTGAGCAGAACTATGAGCTTTAAAATGGTTTCTTCCTCCTGGCATCGTCTTGGATCATGATCTGAGAAAAAAAAGGATAACTGAATCGGAAGAAGAAAAAAAGGCAGATGCGATACATCAATTGATCAATAGATGACCTGCAGCCTGGGGTCCTCTGGCCCTGTCCGCATGCCATTCCTTGTATCCATCGGAAGCACAAATCAAGAACGAGAAGATGCCTTGATTAGAAAGACAAGAGTGCGATTTAATCTGTTGTGTCCAGAGGTGACCAAATTTAAAGATCCAAAGAGAAAAAAATTGCGTACCATGGGAGAGAGCTACAACAACCAAATCTCAGCGGACATCGAAGGAATCGAACAAATAACCATCGCCCCGACAGACACGGACGAACCTCCTCTCCATGGTACAATCGCCGGAATGGCAAGAGGTGCAGCAGGAGCAAATGCCGATGGTAGTGATTGGGAAAGGCTCCTGACGTTAAATAGTACCTGCCGCCCTGATTAAGGGTGCAATTAGCATATTCATTCAAACGTAATAAATGCCTTCCAAATAAACATAGGGTTCGGTTTTTAACTCTGGTTTTCAGCCGGTTGGTTTATTTGGTGTGTGCAGGTGCGTGGGGTTGAATCGGGCTGGGGTGGGGAGGCACCATGTTGCCTAGGGTTGCAGATAATAACTTTTTGAAGAAGTTATTCATACTATTGCACCTGTTGACTAAAAAAAAAAGCAACTCCAAGTGACTATAACTTGACGATAATGAAAAATGGGCACACGAATTTAAGAAAGATTATCTAACAAAGAATTTAAATAATTAACCTAAAGCGCCTAGCTAGGTAACTTTGATATATATATATATATATATATATATATATATATATATATATATATATATATATATATATATTATATACTGTATATCTATTATACAGGTACGCGCAGCGTACCTGTCCGATGCACAGACCCTTCTGGGCATGCACACCGACCCAGCCAACCAGCTCCTCGACCCAACCAGCCAACCTACTCCGGTTCGTTGCGACCGCATTGCAAAATCTCGTGAGAGCGAGTTGCAACCCGGTGGGGAATAGCAGCTTCCCGATCCAATCCAACGTACCCTCATTCGTTGCGACCGCATTGCAACATCTCGTGAAAGCGAGTTGCAACGCAGTTGGAAATATAATATTCCCCGTGACCCCAAAATAAAAAAAGCACGCTCAATTTCTCTTTCGCCTTCCTCCTCCGCGTCCGTCGCTCGCAGCCGCCGCGGCGAGGATCATCTTCCCCGATGAGCGCTACCTCCCCGCCGCGCGAGGGCGCCGCCTTCCCTCCCCACGGGATCGTCTCCCTCCTCACCGGCTCGCCCGCTCCGCCGTAGGTCCCTCCCGGCTGGGCGCGCCTCCATTCCCCGCAGCCTGGTCGCCGCTCCCATCCCGCGGGTCGTCCCTGCCGTCAAGCGTCGTCGTCGGCCCCCATCCCCTCCCGCAGCCGTGCAACCTCTTCGTGAGTTTCCCTCCTCTCCTCCGCGGGCCCCGCCTCCCCTCTCATCGTCATGTGCACCCTCCCCTCGAGAGCTGCGCCAATGGATCCACCCTAGGAGCGCCACCTCCCCTCCTGCTGGAGGAAACGTCATCCTGCTACAAGGAGAGGGAAATGGAGCCGCCCTTCTGTTGTTCGTCCTGTTGAGTTGGCCCCAACGACATTCCTAGTGAGGATTGGTTGTGTGAAGCATGGATTTGTTGTGATTGGGTCTCGATTTGGGTGGATTTTGGTTAGATGTTGCTGTTTTGCCTCCTAGTTCATCGATTAGGTGGTGTTGTGGTGATTTGGTACTGCAGTTGTCCATGATTTTTGGATCGATTAAGCTAGTTACAATGTACAGCCTTGTGCAATTAGTTTCTGCTAGTTTGCATTGCAACTGAAGTTTCTATAATTAATGGGCCATTGCAACTGGTTGGAACAGGCACTGTATTCATTAGTTTCAATGTGACAGTAACTATTGCAATTATCATACATTATTAGTTGCAACAGGTATTCTTTAGTGAAGAATGTATTACTGTTTTTTGCTATCATACTTTTTGTAGACCTAGCCAAGTAACATATTAAGCTAAATGTTGAATCATTTTTGTCGGAAATTTGTCGCAATGAATCACGTTGAAATTTATGCAGAATTTTTCATATAATTATGGTCTGATGGGTAGCAGCTTCCATAGTGGTTTCTGTTATTGCTTGCTTGCTTAGTGAAAAAAAAGTAGTGTTGGGAAAATGGTTTCCGCATGAGTAGCCTGATCAACATTGGTTTTCTTTTCTTTTTTTTGAATCAAAACCAGTATAATGTGCAAGTTGCAACCTGTAGCTGTTTTGTAACTTGTTTTTCCTAGGGTAGCATTGCAATTAATGGGCCATTGCAATTGGTTGAGATTAGTTTGGTGGTAACTATTGTAATCCTGGTATATTAATAAAATTGTTGTGAAATTCATCTTTGAGTGAGTAACTGGTGCCTTAGAATTAACTAGTGTCAATTATGTAGTTGATGCAATCTTAGTTCAACATGCTGCTGCAAGAAGTTTTTTTTTTCCATTTTTATTGCTTATCATTCTCATTCTGTTTTGAATGTACAGATTTGTCCCTACAATGGTTAGTAAGGGGCAAGCACTACACAAAAGAGGTGGAGCCACATGCTAGTGCAACCCTAGAGGTCATTCTTCCACTGTATGCAGTGGTGGAAGCGTTCCTGATGTCCGCTTTGCGGATTCAGCAAGGGGATGTTCCTTTTTGCCATGCAGGTGCAACTCACAATAATGACAATGATTTTGTTGCTGAGAAGAGGCATCAGGTTGACCCTTGGAGCTCACTGATGTGAGGCGCGATGGATCTGGGCATACTCATGAAAACCGCATGGTACATTTATGCTATGCAAACTTTCTTTTGATCTTTATGCAATGCTTGTCCATTATCATGTTCAGATGTAACTGCCCATCAAGATTGTTGCAAATTCACATTCATTCTATTGTAACTCAATATTTCTGTTATTTTGATTTTATGCCATGCTTGGTTATTACAATGCTGCTCAGATGTAACTGCCCATCAAGATTGTTGCAAATACGCATTAAATATATTGTAATCGACTAATTTTTTATTATTAATTCTGAACTTGTTATTGCAACTGAACTAACATTGTTGCAAATACTAATCAAATCTATTGTACCTGAACATTTCATTTATTTTGATCTTTATGCTATGCTTGTCCATTATCATGTTCAAATGCAACTGTCCATAAAGATTGTTACAATTCGCATTAACTCTATTATAACTGAGCATTCTGTTTATAAGTTCAGAACTTGTAGTTGCAACTATACTAAGATTATTGCAAATACTAAAGAAATCTATTGTAATTGAACATTTTGTTTATTAATTCAAAACTTGTAGTTGCAACTAATCTAAGAGTATTGCAAATCTCTTATAAATGAGCATTTTGTTTATTTTGATCTTTATGCCATGCTTTGTCCATTATCATGTTCAGATGTAATTGTCCATCAAGATTGTTGCAAATACGCATTAATTCTATTGTAACCGAACATTTTGTTTATTAATTCTGAACTAATAGTTGCAACTTAACTAAAAGTATTGCAGATAATGATAAAATTTATTGTAACTGAATATTTTGTTTAGTGATTCCTATCTATGCAATTTTATTTGTATTTTGTTGCAACTACAAGGCACTTATAACTGTAACTAAGCTATTGCAACTATGTTTTTTTAGAGTGGTGTTGAAAAACTATGTTTCTGGGAGTGTCTACTAGTTGGTGCATTTTTGTTGTTGTAACTTGTAACTCTTTCTCTTTTTTTTTTTCTTTTTCCAGCTAAAGAGTATAATTGGAACTTGTTATCAAGAACTCCTCCGCACCAACTCTTTAGCTCCTGTTGCAACCCAGCTTATCCTCTGGTCCTTCCACAGCCCAGCTCCTCATGCAAGTTCCAGTTATCATGGACATGTATTCCCTATTCGAAAGCTACTTTTGGTGGTGTTATAGCAGATCTTGTGATGCAAGATAAGAGGAAAGAAGTTTTGATGATTACATGAAAAAGTTTGACACAATGAGGCTTCCTGGGTGATTAGGCAACTTCTGGATGAAGCACACAATGAGAAAGCCAATGGGCTGCGGAAGGAGAGTGTAAATGGCATGTCCAGTGTGGAGCAGCTACTACTCGTCTTGCTTTTAGTAGACTTATGTAGACCTAGCTAATACTCATGTAATGCCCATTTGATGTGACAAGAGGATGTGGCATTTTGGCACTTGCCATTGTAAATTTGCTAGATTCTTTTGTGCTTGAACTTGTTTGTTTGTGGGAGAAAAGACGAGAGGGCGGTATATCTTTTGGTCTAAATGTTGTTGTTTCTCCTACTGGAGGTGGCATGTTACATTGCGGCTACGGATTGTGACTATGGATTTCGTTTTGTGCTACCAGCACGCTTTGTTGGAAATTTTTATGACATTTGTTATGTTGTGACTCAATTATATCTGGTTTTGCAACCGGTATACATACCTTGTTGCAACTAGACGTTCAATGTTTTGCAACTGGTATTAGTAATATATGGTATAGCAACTGAGAATAGTACTTGTTGAAAGTAGACATTGAAATATATTGCAACTGGTACCAGTATTATATGGTATTGCAATCGGGATAAGAACTTCGTTGCAACTAGACATGAAATATATTCAAACTGGTATGTTTTACTATGATGTAACTCGACAAATATTAGTAAATATGACTCACTCATCTCTCAATAAGTCAGATTCTTGCAAGTATAAACAAGTTGTTCCAACCTATCATGCTGCAAAATTGAGCGTTTCAACTGCGTTTTGCAACATATTTTTGCATCAATTACCACTCCTCTTGATTTGAGAATTATTATAATTTTTCTAGGAATGGTAAATGATAGAGCATATAATTGCATAAGAGATGATTTTTGATTGTGAAACTGATTTGCAACTATAATAACTACACAATTTTTGCGTTGCATCTCGTGTCCGTTCAATGGAACTAGCATCTCTACAAAAGTTGCAACTGACGTCCTAGTTGCAATTGCGATTGGTGTTGCAACTAGAGTTGCAACAGATGCAGAGGAACGGATCTGTATTGACTTGCTCACAAGAAATTGAATCGATTAGTGGCGTTGGGTCAACAATCCACCATGGAATTGAGGTTTATGATCCATAGCACCAATCTATTGCAAGAAACAACATCAATTTTGAGGATGGAATAGTTTTTCATTGTGGACAGTAACTTCAATCGAGAAATCGGATTTTCCGCATGAGTAAATGCGGATTGCCTCTGCTTTTTATAGGGGCAGCCTGGAAGAAGAGGAATCGTAGATCGTATAGAGCAAAGAGAAGAAGCTGCGTGTCCTAGCGCGTGGAGAAGAAGGGCTCCTCCTTGGGGCGGGCTTCCCGCTTGGAGGACGAGCGAGGCTCTGCGAAGGGGGCCGTGGGGGTGCTCGGAAGGAGGAGGGAGTCTGTTTTGGGAGCCCCCCTCCACGCCCGATGTGAGCGGGCTCGATCACCCGCGCGGGGGAAGAAGCCTCGCTCGGGTCGGATGGCCTATGCGCAGCGTAAACTGTCATCTGCGCGTATGCGCAGAATAGACTCGTCGTATAATATATATATATATA